>QLOR01000529.1:0-52638 GCA_003313825.1 Sarcodon aspratus
TAGAAGCCAAAGTCCAGGCCCAAGAGAACCACAAGTTCACGACGACTCGGACATAGAGTGATGGAGAGCTGCGAGAGCATGCCTTATATTGTAGCTGTCACAAAGGTGAGCTGCATTCTTCGGAACCTCCTCATGCACATATAACAAGACTGTATTCCAGATTCTGTACAAGAAGCTCCAACAATGTCGTTATTCTGGGTCCACCGCAGTTTGGAATGATCACCTAGGTCCTAGATTGATACCCATTTTGATGTACTACATACTAGCCTGTTTTAATTCGTATTTTTTTCCGCATTTTTGATTTATTTAGTCTCCATTCCAAACACATTTTTTTTGCATTCTGCGGCCATTTTTTTGGCATTCTGCAGCCATTTTTTTCTTATAATAATTTTGGACTTCATTCTGTTTTTATACATAAGTCTCAGAATGCACTCATATTCTAGCATTTCGGTGTATTTAGCGCATTTTTTACCCATTTTTGCATTTTAAATGCAAAATAATGCAAAAAATTGCGCCGTCCTTAATCCTGATGAGGTTCGCAACACTAATCGTTAGGTGATAAGCTTCTAGTATTAGGCGTAACATTGATCCTAATTCTGATGCAGAATTTCGAGATAAGGCCTCCCGAGACGCCTAATGACGTGATCGACAGGCCTAATCGCTGGATAGATGAGGGACACGGCAGAAATTAAATAGAGGCACAACCAGGTAGCCTCAATTTGTGAGTCATCAGGTTGTTCCGAGTCGATGGTACTAACGGCGGAACTGGCAGGAATATGTTTACTGAGGCATACTTGGAGCACGTTTAGTGTCATTGAATTCACTTCAGATGGTCCTCGAAGATCGTCATGAAAGGTAGTGCCTGTTCCTGTTATAGTTATAGAAGTCAGTGACGCTTCCAGCCTACCAAATGTGCACAGGTAGAAGGAATAAATGTATGTATCAACCGCCACGCGTGATAGTTTTGTGGGACGAAATTAATACGCGTTATCTTCAAGCTTGCGAAGGAAGGTGAGAAAATCAGAACGGGGTTCACTTGAGCCAAGCATAATCAAAGTCGGGTGTGTAACAGTAGATAAAGGTCTGCCTGTTTTCAACACCGGAAAAGTAGATCACCTCAGCATGTTCATACAGCGGTGGGAGGGTTCAGATTATTCCATATATCTGTTGCTTTGCACGAAAGTAATACAGCATTTAGTTTTGCGATACATCCTTTTTACATATCCATCTTCTTTTAGTCGAACAGACCGAGAACCTTATCAACACACCTGATCCAGAACATCAAAACAGTCTCGGACCAGTAGTAACCTTCGAAAGTATCCCTTGCTCCTGCAAATCGGCAAAGAGATTGAACAGCATTAAATCCTATTCACAACAATGTCAATGCGGAATTATTAGAACCAAAGAAAAGGGATCCGTACACAGCTCTTTGCAGCAACGAAACTCATCGTAACAGGAAGATATTCGACCGTGTTGGTTATGCTCGACTGGTAAGCGGTTTCACCCACTACAATTAATGTCAAAATGGTGATCCGGAAGAGCAGTTATGACAATCGTACCAGGAACAACCATATCAGGGACTCCGCTATGGACGGAGAAACGATTGATAGTGAACCCGTAAGATATCGTTGGAGGTCTACCACCGCATCAATTTCGAAGTTTCAAACATCATCTAAGAGGGAAAGTCTCACGCGATGAACTCATTTCTGTATACTGTCGCACCAATGCTCTGAGGATATACGAGGATTGCGTCAGAGCACGTATCTGGCTGCCCTCCTTGCAGAACTTGGCTCGTAACCCATGATTGAAATATGGTCTTGTTGGCAAGCGCTTCTTTATAGCGACTCTCGGAAATCGTTTGAGCATGCGACCATAGAAGAGCGGGCGAAGGGTTAACAAAAGGCGTTCTCCCACCGTTCATCTCCCCATAGGTCTTGATAAAAGAGTTTCCCACCAAACGTAACGAGTCGAAACTCATGATATCCGAAAACGTCGTGTTCAACAGTGCGTCAAACGAGTCTGCAGCCGCAGCGTCGGAAGGTCGAGTCTCCGTCCACATCGTAGTCAAATTCACCTCTGTCCGGCTCACGCCCAAAAAACCTTCCACTTTCTTCAAAAAAGAATCGAGAATCGCGTCCGCGGTGCCATCCTCGGGGGGTTGCGTTATGTAGCTCCTCCCAAACACATCGACAGGAAACAGTAGCTTGTTAGGATAACTCGTGTAATCCTTTAAGTCCGTATACCACACTTTCCCCACCTGAGCCCACAAGACTGCATCCCGAGCAAATATGCCAGCGGTGTCCAAAGCAGGCGATAACGGCATAACGTCATTCAGAGGGACTGCACCGTGCGACGGTCTATTTCCGTACAACCCGCATCTTCCCGCCGGCCCCCGCATGGAGCCTCCAGTGTCACTGCCCAACGCAAAATCAACCCAATCATAGGAAGACATCGCGCTCCCAGAGCCAGTAGAAGAGCTACTTGCGTCTTGATATCCATCGCCTCTCGCATTATAAGGAGCATGATAATCGACCCAATCGTCAGTGGCTCTCTCCCCATTCGCAAACTGGGATGTCTTTACTTTGCCAATAATTACCATCCCTGCGTCCACTAAGCGCTGGACCGAAAGCGCTGTGGTGTTCTTTTCTGGGTAAGTCTGATAATATGCGCGACTTCCACACCCGGTTTTCAGTCCTGCGACATCATAGATATCCTTGACCGCGAGACGGTAACCGGCCAATGGTTTATCGACCGTAGGAGTGAAATAGAGGCGAGAGGGTACGCCGATCGATGGTGTCTGTACTCCGCCTGCGTATGCAGACAATTGCCTATATGATCCATTGAACGCAGGAATGACGCCGTATACAAAAGCTTGATTTTCATCGTTATACAGACGATATGCCTGATATACCTTCCCAGTGTAGGGAGATAGGAAGTATGGTCCAGAAGGTATGGGGTCGACAGGAGTTTTGAATATGAATTTGACATTATAGTTGCTCCGTACGAACGGTGAAACGAGGCCTCTATCCTTCACGCAGAGCCCTATGATCAGATAATACACATGAATATGCCAAATCAACATCGTAAACATTAACAGCATTCACTTACCCGTCAAGAACCTTTCAGACCAAACATCATCTCGATCCTTCCAGTCATTGAACGTTGACACCAACGAACCATTTTCATTCACAGACACAACAGAAAACGGAATGAACTCCACATCGTTGTATTTCGCAAACTTCCACACGTCCAAGCCGAATTTGAGTTGAGAGACAGGTTCAGGGGGGACATAATACGAAATCCTTCCCAGTTCTAAAGTCGTCCCAGCGAACGGAATGCCCCCTTCTGGAACCGACGTGAACGTCGTTAACACCACGGAGAGTAGATTTAGTACGAGGGTACGCATTGCGGGATACGAGTCGCAGCTCAAGCACGGGTTCTATCTCCAAGATCATCAGTGATGTATATTATACCTACCGAGACCACGCACGCTGTCTCGTACGTCCTCATCTGAGGCACATGCACGGCTAGACAATTCATTGGCGATTACAACCGAAATTCGTGACACCAAAAAGAAGGAAATTATATCATGATAGAGATAAGCCCAGGATAAGCAGGCCCAACGATGACCCCGGTGATTCTGATATAGAACTGGCGAGAGATAAGACAATACCATAGACGGCCAATCCTCGATCCCCTTTCATCGGAGAATTAAAATCAAAACAGCAGCCTCTGTAGTCCGAAGGGGGGGATTGAACCTGCGCAAGACTCTGAATATTTGCCACGACGAAGCGGGTAACTTGAACGCGGCAGACTGTTCCCACGGTTGCAACGTTTCGTCTAGACACTTCTATTCCAACCTTTGGCAGACGCCTCAGCGCAATAGTATCCATTCTTATTACCGCACACCAAGTATACAGACCAGCACTCATTATTATTCTCGCATCTTCGCATCCATCGCTTATAACACTTTGAACGCAAATACCAAAGAACATATAATCCATAAAATATCAGAATACCCTCGACCCCGTATTCAACGTTGTCAGAATCCCTTGTTTCTGCAAATCAGAAATGAGATTAAACAACATAAAATCCTGCCCACACCACGTTAGTCAGTAACAGCACTAACAGTTACAAAGGGACAAAAAAATGCATACGCAGTTCTTCGCAGCAACTAAACTCATTGTAATAGGAAGATATTCCGTCTTGTTAGTTATTGTTGAGTTGTAAGCCTGTTCTCCCACTGTGTCCAGTGATCAGCTAAATAATATATCTCTATAGATAATATGTATATGGACCGTACCAGGTACCACAAAGTCAGGAACTTCAGAGTAGATTGCAAGGCGGATATAAGTCCATCCGAATAGCAACGTTGGCCCTCTAGACATCTGTCAGTTCTGAAAACTCACACGTAGACCTGAAAAGAACTCTTACGATATATACGCATTCCTATATGTTGTCGTCCCGACACTTTGCGGGTAAACGAGGATCGCGTCTGAGCACGTGTCCGTTTGATTACCTCGCAGAACCTGGCTCGCAATCCACGTTTCAAATATATTCTTGTTATTGACCGCCTGTTGATAGAGAGCTGGGGATTCCGCAAAGCCATAGGTCCACCGCGCAAGAGGCGAAGGGTCAACGAACGGCCTTCCCCCGTCATACAGCGCACCGTAATCTTGATAAAAAAACTTCCCCAACAAATTAGCCTGATCCACAGTCAGGATATCCCAGAACGTCGTGTTCAACAGTTCAGTGAATGAACTAGCAGAAACGTTGGACGGTCGAGTCTCCGCCCAAAACATGGTTAAATTCACGTCCGTCCTCTTCACGCCAAGAAAGCCTTCAAGCTTCTTCAAGAACATGTCAAGCGTCGCGTCCGCAGTGCCATTCACAGGAGGTGTTGCAGTGTAATTGCTTCCAAAAGCATCAGTCGGAACAATTAACCGTTTGGGATACATCGTGTAATCCGTCAAGTTGGGATACCACAGTTTTCCGGCCTGGGCCCACAACACCGCATCTCTGGCAAATATCCCAGCAGTGTCAAAAGCAGGGGATAACGGCATAACACCGCTCAAGGAAATCGCGCCATGCGTCGGTCTGTTCCCATACAGCCCGCATTTGCCCGCTGGCCCGCGCATGGAGGATCCTGTATCGCTCCCCACCGTAAAATCAAGCCAACTGTATGCTGCCAATGCGGCCCCAGGACCCGTAGAAGAGCTACTAGCATCTTGATACCCATCTCCTCTAGGATTATACGGAGCATGATAATCCACCCAATCATCAGTGGCCAACTCCACAGCCGCAAACTGCGAAGCCTTCACTTTGCCCACGAGCACCATTCCAGAATCTAGCAATCGTTGAATGGAAAAGGCTGTGGCGTTCTTTGCAGGGTATATCTGATAATAGGCACGATTTCCACAGCCCGTTTTCAGTCCCGCGATGTCATAGATGTCTTTGACGGCAAAACGGTAACCGGAAAACGGTTGAGCGGGTGTAGGGGTATAGTACAGGCGAGATGGGACGCCGACTGTTGGTGTATCCGCTCCGTCTACGTGTGCAGACAATTGTCTGTATGATCCGTTGGATGTAGGGACGACGCCATAAACAAACGACTGGTATTCATCGCTGTACAGACGATATGCTTGATGTACATTGTCGGTGAGAGGAGATAGGAAGTATGGCCCGGAAGGTAACTTAGCAGAGGGCGATTCGAATACAAACTTGACATCATAGGTACTCCGCACGGACGATGAAATGGAATTCTCATCCTGAGTGGCGATCCCTGTTACCAAACACACACATACGCACCATATCAATACAATCTAAAATAGAACCAACGGAACCACACACCCATCAAAAATGACTCGGACCAAACATCATCCTTGACCTTCCAACCACCAAACGTCGACGCCAACGCTCTACTCTCATTCTCAGACACAACCGTAAACGGAATAAATTCGAGCGCATTCTCCTTCGCAAACTTCCACACGTCCCAGCCAACATCAAGCTGAGAAACGGGGTCAGGTGGGATATAATATGGGATCCCCCCAAGTTCCAGTGTCGTCCCAGTAAACTGGATACTAGTACTAGTCACCCCCGCAGCAAGGACGGCCAACACAGAGAAAAGAGACCTGAAGCGCATTTTTGGTGGTGTAGTAGTAGCGGTAGCAGCGAGTAGTAATCCCTCAGGCTCCGAGTCAAGGGGCTAGTGACACTTTATACTTCCCCATAGGTAGAAGAAGCCGTAATGATACCAAAGCGACAACCACGTTCGGATCCATTATCCTTCCCATAGGATACCAGAATGACCAGATTTTTCCACTGCCCATTGTCCATTGGTGTCTTCATCCAAGATTCGCAACAGCAGCGCCTGCCAGTGGGGCCAGGGGATCCGGACACAGCGTATAATATCATGATGATAGACGATAAGCCCCCAAAGGCTCAAGGTTGACCCTGGTTCTGATGAACTGTAGTTGTGAGATAATGGTCGTCGTTCTTGCGCGCTAAAAAAGGGATGAATACAGAAGTCCGAGCGAGTCGGACATCACTATTATTAGTTCGATTTTTGCAAGACAAGATTCAGGTTACAGTAGTTGAGGACCAGTGCAAAGCCAGATCGAAGTATGTTATGGAGCTTCTCAAGTTATCATCGACTTCAGCGCTCTTAGCAACGATTGGAGAAACCTCCCATCTCGTACAGATATTCAACTTTTCTTGCACGCCAGATTTCACCAGTGCCACAGTGATCGTGATGCTCATCATCAGTGTGAGGCACTAACAATAACCCCCATCATGATCTCCTCACATCAAGCCCTTATCGAAGCATTCCCAAGTAATGATGACCGGTTCTACTTGAAAGCACCCTACTAAAAGCCCAGAAACACACCAAGAAGGCAAAATTTACAGACATTCCTGTTACTGAAATAGTCTCATATATAGTATTACAAACTTTTTTTGTAAAATAGCTTCTTCCATAACCATCGGAATCCCCGGAGTCAATTGAACACATTTGGTTCGCAACTTAGAATAACCTCGAGCCCGTGCTCAACTTTGACAGAATCCCCCGCTTTTGTAATTCTGCAAATAGATTGAACAACATCAAATCCTATGCCCAGAAAAGAAGAGGTCAGCGCGTCGTTCAACGGAACAGAGCGAAAGCGAAAACATGCGTACGCAATTCTTTGCAGCAAGGAAACTCATCGTAACAGGAAGGTACTCCGTCTCGTTCGTAATAGTCGAAAGGTAAGACTGTTCACCCACTGTATCTGATATCAGAACGTCGATTCCTAGGAATAGTATTATTGAATTCGTACCAGGAACCACCATATCAGGAACTTCAGCATGAACGGCTAGACGGCCAAAAGACCACCCGAACGGTACAGTTGGAGGTCTGATATTCTGTCAGTTCCTCACAACATGGATATGCATCCACAGGAAAAGCCTTACCGTAGATACGTATTCCTGTACAACGTTGAACCATCGCTTTGCGGGTAAACGAGGATCGCGTCAGAGCATGTGTCCGACTGATTTCCCCGCAAAACTTCGCTCGCAATCCATGTTTGGAATGCAGTCTTGTTGGTTATCGCGTCTTGGTACTGACTTTCGGATAACGTTAAGCCATACCCCCACCGCGTTGTAGGCGAAGGGTCCACGAAAGGCGTTCTCCCACCATGAATCGCTCCATATGCTTCGAAGAAAGGCTTCCTTACCAACATAGTCTGATCCACAGCTATGAGATTCGGATATGTCAGATTCAGCAGTACGTCAAGTGAGGATGAAGAGAGATTGGCCGGGCCAGTCTCCATCCACATCGTGCCCAGGTTTATCTCCGTACGATTTATGCCTAAAAACCCTTCCACCTGCTTCAAGAACGAGTTGAGAGTCGCATCCGAGGTCCCATCCGCAGGAGGGTTCGTCGTGTAACTGGTCCCGAACCCATCAACCGGAAACAGCAACTTCTTGGGATACTTCGTGTAATCCTTGAAGTCCTTATACCATACTTTCCCTACTTGGGCCCACAAGATAGCGTCCCGAGAAAATATGCCACCCGTGTCCAAAGCAGGCGATAACGGCATAACATTATCCAAAGTAACTGCGCCATGAGACGGTCTATTTCCATACAGCCCACATTTTCCCGCCGGTCCCCGCATAGAACCTCCGGTATCACTCCCCACGGTGAAATCGACCCAATCATAAGAAGACAGCGCTGATCCAGGACCCGTAGAAGAGCTACTAGCATCTTGATATCCGTCACCTCGAGGGTTATATGGGGCATGTAGATCCACCCAATCATCCGTAGATATCTCCCCATTCGCAAATTGGGATGTCTTTGCTTTACCAATGATCACCATCCCTACATCTATCAACCGCTGGATAGCAGGTGCCGTAGTATTCTTTGCTGGGTATGTCTGGTAAAAAGCGCGATTTCCACAGCCTGTTTTCAATCCTGCAACATCGTAGATGTCTTTGACGGCGAGACGGTAACCGGCGAATGGTTTGGCGGCCGTAGGAGTGAAATAGAGGCGAGATGGAACGCCGACCGTAGAGGTATGCGCTCCGTCCGTGTGTGCGGACAACTGCTTGTATGATCCGTCGCCTGCAGGGAGGACGCCGTAAAGAAACGCTTGATTCTCGTCGGTATACAAACGATACGCTTGATACACCTTGCCGGTGAGCGGAGATAAGAAATAGGGTCCAGAAGGCAAAGCGGCGGAGGGAGATTTGAAGATAAATTTGATGTTATAGGTGCTCTTTATAGACTTTGAAACAGACGATTCGTCCTGCACGGAGAGTCCTGCAAGTAAACGTACAAGTCCAACATGTGAATATAACGAATCAGAGACCACTTAAGCGAGCAGAATCACGAACCCATTAAGAACCACTCGGACCAAACATCGTCTTTGGTCTTCCAGCTACTGAACGTGGACGCCAGTGACCGACTCTCGCTCTTGGACACAACGGAGAAGGGAATGAAGTCAGCATCATCGCCTTTAACAAAGTCCCGCACGTCCGAGTCGACCTCCAGTTGGCCTACGGCTTCAGGCGGGACGTAGTACGGAATGCCCCCAAGCTCCACAGACGTCCCAGAAACCTGAATACCTCCTGCAACGGCCGGCACGAGTGCTGATACCACCGCGAGCAAAAGACACGTAAACGTACGCATTGTAGAACAAGCACGAGCTCATGATCCTCGAAAGCTGGAGACATTTTATAGCTCGCAACCCCCCCCAAGAAGGTACTGATTCAAAGTTGAACGTGATAACCAACGCAAAAAAACTCGGTGGTTCCTTCCGAGAGACACGGCCACAGTCGGCGCATGCGGCCAGATAAGTGAGTCAGGGTCTATTACGGCCCAATGAGCCAGAGTGAAGTACGATAAGACTTTTGTGTGTGCGACATCTCCGGTGTCCCTTGAAGTTCTGATCGTCTTCCTTAAAAGGCAATCAAGAAGCGCTCAAAGAATATCAAGTGGCATGCTTGTTTCCTGAGGGAGAGACAAACCGGGTCAGAACCGCCCGCCTTCGCTCTCGGCGAGCCTGAAAATATCGAACCTGAGCAACAATGGGACGAGCCGACTGTGGCAATTGGCTTGGCAGTGCCTGTAGGCGAGATAACTGGGAGTGCCTGAAATGAGATAACGAGACGAAGAATGAATGTCTGAAGAGGTATGTGAACGATTCGGAACCCAAGTTAGTAGGCATTCATTCCGAAGTACAATATAATATTACAACGGGTCAACTGTACCGAGTACACACGCACGCACAGCACATATAACTCGAAAAGCGACTGGTGAGAACGGAATCGCGTATGTACAACCGGAGAAAGCGGACCTGCAGAGGTGGGATAGATGAATGTCATATAGGAACAAAAAAAAATGAGTTCGTGGAAGAGATGAAACTTTGTCGTGAAAGGTCTCGAGCATTGGTTACATCAGGAGTCAGGGCGTCCGACTTTATTCTTCAAGAAACGTTCAAAGATCTCAGTATAGCTCTCCCTACCCTGTGAACGATCAAACCCATCAATATAATTTTCATGTAGAAGAAGAAGAAGAAGAACGCACAGACATAGTCTTCCTTACGCTCTCCCTCTCTTCCAAACCATCCGCATAAGCTTTGAACGTCACAGACACATCTTCCCTCGAAAAACCCCTACAATCCACCAGGATATAATCCCTGATAACCCAAGATGCCATAGCAGCATCAACCAAACTAAACTCTTCACCCAAAAAGTAGGGTCCACGAATCTGGGAGGAGAAAGCCTTCAGAGCAGTCTTGTAATCGTTAAGAGCCGCGGCCTGAAGCTCAGGTGTCGGAGCATGAAACAGACGCAGGAAAGAGGGCTTGATAAACTGGGAGATGTAATCGAGCCATAAGCGGGCATGAGCTCTTTCAACAGGGTCTCGAGGTAGAAGATGGGGTTCGTGATCCGGATACACGTCTTCAAGAAATTCACAGATTATGGAGGATTCGTAAAGGGCGCATCCTTTGTGCTTGATGGCAGGGACCAGACCCTTGGGATTGAGTTCTATTTGATCGGGAAGCGAATAAGTCTAGAATATTTCATTAAGAGAGGGGGCAAATGTAAGATACCTAAAAATTTCTGCGTGGAGAAAATGAGTCAGAGGGAGCCGGCCATTATATTTCAACCGGCGAGTATTACTTACCGGATCCTTTTTAAACGGGTCGACCTCCACGTACTGATAGGGAATACCGCGTTCTTCCAGTGCTATCCAACATCTTTGGGAGAAGGGACAAAACTGAACTCGCTAAACGGACAAATAGGGAGAGCGAAAAGAAGCTGACACATACCCAAGCTGAGTACAAAACCAGCTCGTTCTGCCCTTGATGTTTCTGTACCGTATCAAGGGCCTGACCGGTCGCATGGGGAAGAACGAACTGTTGGCCAGAAGACGTTCCGTTCGACATGGTAGAATGAGACGCAGAGAACTGGGTCGGGGGGATGTAGCGGGAATTTATAATCACCACTATACGGTAAAAGACCACCGATGGTTATATGCAGCACTGACAACCCATTTGGAGTTACATATATATAGACCGTCTACGCAAGTATAATCGTCATCCATGAGGCCCACATACTCATTCCACCGCACACCATGACTGTCAGCGGTTAACACCACTAGCGACCGTTGTTCACCCACACAATTGGTGATCTACGCCGCTTTAACCCATTTGCTATGCGTTGATTATAAAACAAGTCACGTGAGTCTGTAATCTGCTTACTATCGCGCTTAAAGCCATTCGTAATCGCGCCGATCCTCATTCTGGCGCGAACATTCGCCCAGCTGTCCTGCACATCATTCACGCGAGGGCGGTAGGATCTTATCAGCGCAAGAAGTATGAGCATATATGAGCAAATCTCCAGCTCATTGTTAACGAATTGGTTTCAGGATACACACTTTACAAAAAATCTCCAGTTGACTAGCGCTTGGAACCGGCCATAGATAATCGCGATAGATCTCCGTATTCAAGTTTTCTGAACCACATGTCCAAGTATATGAGGGATAGGTAAGATAGACGGAGCCGGTCCATCAATGCTAACCAAAAACGTCTCCGTACACATCGTAGCAGAACTTACAGTTTTCGAGCAAGAGCATTCAGGAATATAATCCATAAAAAAGTCACTGGGCTGTTTGGCTGCTCGCAAAACATCTTGAGGAATCCTACAGTACCAACTTGAAGAGTTGCGATGCTAGATAATATGTTGATGGCAATTGGATGAAGAAACGACGAGTTCGTCGACGCTGACTTGAAGCTCTGGGTCTGGGTACCCGCTAGTTGCCTAGTAAGAGTTCTCTCGGAGACTCAGTAGGAACCCGTCACACAACGTGCGCCACTGCCAAGCCACGGGTGTGAGTCACTGCTACAAACTCTATGTTCTGTACTGCCACCGTCTCAATAACAGCTGGCAATGGTCGACTATAAGCCTGCTTCTCTCGAGTGTCTGCTGCTACCTCTGGGGCTCGATATGATAACTGACGTTCAGCTCTGTTCTCCACCTTCAGCCCTTCGGATACGGTGACGTAGGTGACTCAGATACTCGTACACACGTCGACGAGAGCTTCTGTGTGTGCCAATGCGCTTGTCTGCGATCCACCTTTTATACTATGTCTCGAGATCTGTAGTGATGGCTGCAATCGGAATCGACACGCTGTGCTCCAGACTGCTTTCCGGCCCCCGGTTGTCAGCGAGTACCTGAGCTCCTAGGAATACAACATATAATGGCACTGCCTTCATTCAAATAATCACAATTGATGACGGGTATGCTCTTCCCGTTGTTCTCTTCAGGTACTCGTTTTGCAAGACACCGATGCGTTATAATTGAAGACGGTAAGGCGACCCTTTGTGCGTTGCCATTGAACCTTGTGTTTCACAGGCAGCACCAGCTCGACATATATTGGTCCCGTTTCACGGCCTGGCGGCGTTTACGAATTGTATGGAGGTCGGACCTGTGAATATATTGAATGGTATGAATGAAAGTTGGAAGTCAATTACTGGCTGGTGATGTTAATGATCCGTGGATCTAAATATCGGCGGTGTGTACTACTTGATGCTTACATGTCTTACGCTCATAAGATCTATAAAGATCGATTTCAGGCGAATAATGATAAGACACGCTCTCTGGCGGGCAATACGAGGGCCGTTCATCGGACAATAGAATCTCTCAAGATCTTCTTTGAAACGTGTTTTGTGCCTGGCCATGGTGACCCTCGAGCGCGGAAGTCTTATTGTTTTCATCTGCCTACTGCTGTTTGCTACTCGTCTTAGACTGGTGCATTGCGGAGGTTTGCAGACGATGAGAACTGTGAATGTTATTGACGTCATTGCCCAAGGCTCGGCACTAGTCGGGAAGATCCGACGTCAATGATCCGATCTCCGAGCAAGGCCTTCCCCGACCCATATGATCATCATCTGTGCAAATATCAACGAGTCTGCGGTCAACCGGTGATGTTCAGTTACTGGCGGTGCGAGACAAATTTATGATGCCGGTAAATTCAGGTATGTATTGAATCTATAGAGGTTCAGCAAAAGTAAGTACTGATGATTGTGTCAAAACATGTTTTGAGACTACTTAATTCTGTACAAGGGAACGCCGAATCTAGGTTCAAAGTTTAATTTGGACAGTTCTCGTGCGCGGGGGAGAATGATGTTAACGAAGTTGCCTAACTCGAGAGACTTCTTCAGGGCTGGTCCCCGTAAATTTATTGAGTGGCGAGAGATATCGAGGGGTCATGAGAGACCATCAGGCTAGACGGACGCCTCGTTACATGTAGATCATCAAAGTTGGATGGTTGTTGGATGGCGGAAGGGGATCAATCTAGGTGATGGGCTCAAGCGGCGGAGCGTCAGCCAGATGTCGTAATGAGCCCACGAGGATGGAAGCATACGGAAAACTTCTGAGAGACGGCGTCTGGCTAAGATATCATCTTTGATTCTAACCACCATCTCCACCACCCTCATCGACTCGTCCTTTTTCTTTCTTCTTCTTATATTTCCTTATATTCCCAATACTAGTTCTCATAAAAAATGTCTTCGGTCTTGCCAATGTCTCACTTTATCGCCAACGATGTGCTCTCTTCCCCTGTTTCAGAGTCTGCTCCTTGGTCGTCTTCTGCAGACGCTTTCTATTCCCAAAATGAGTACCCTCAGTACTCATTGCCTGCGTCTCCGCAGCCATCCAACACTCCAGATTCCCCTCTTCCGCCGTTGAAGTCCCGGTTAAGCCCCGATAGCTCTTCTGAAGGGGAGCAGCTTTGCATGCCCACCCACCAGCTTTTCGATCTTCCGATTCATACCCTACCTGTCTCGGTTCGTTCGCCTTCTCCACAAGAAGACCGGTTTCAGTCCCCTGTAGGCTGCACGGGAGGTAAGCGCCAAGGTGCTGCGGGCGTCTCTGGGACACGGAAACCTCGTGAACGCATCAGTACGAAGGATTTCATTCCTCCAGATGTGTCGGGGCTGAGCAAGCGGGAGGCGAGGTTGGTCAAGAACAGGGCTGCTGCGTTCCTAAGCAGGCAGAGGAAACGTGAAGAGTTTGAAACCATGGAAGTGTGAGCATATCTAATCTCACTAAACACAACAAAAAATGCTCAATCTTTTTCTTCACCGCTCTTCATTTCAAAGGCGAGTTGCAGAATTAGAACAGGAGAATGCCCGTCTTACGGCTATCACTCGCGGGGAACTAGATCCCGTGGTATCCGAGCTTGATCAGTTACGTGCACAACTTGCCGCGGCTGAACAACGTTCTCAGGAGTTGAGTGCTCAACTAGCGCTCAAGTCGGAATCCGTTCCTTCATCACCATCGGCGATAAAAATGGAATCCTTTGAGCCTCAGTTGCCGCCGTCATCTACTCCATCTTCTCGAGCGTCTCCTGCACCACAATACGGACACAAATCGGGTGCAAGTCTGGGATTGATGGTGTGTAGTTTTCTTTCGTCTTTTTTTTTCCCAACCATCGATTTCTGTTCGGGTGTTGTCGTGGGAAATGATTTCGGATGTTGGGGCCCCGATTTTCGTCATGACATTTTGGCATAATTGCACGCATGCTGATGTACGTTTTTAGGTCTTACTTTGTGCATTACCTTCGCTACTGTCGTTACCTACACAATCGACCGTTCCAACGACGTTTTCTCTGCCGTTTTCACATTCATCTTTGGGTCCTTACGGTTCATCTTTCGATATCAACTCGTTGATCTCGAGCGAAGAACGTAGCTGGTCTTCGAACCATGGCATGGACTTGGATTTTGACATGAACGACGCGGATGATACGCAACCAGTTCTTTTCCCTGCTGCAAGCAGCGGGAGACTTGAATTGGCGAATCACGGTTCCCTGGATATCTCTTTTGATGCTGTTTCTTCGGAAGATGGCAAGATTCGAGTTAGGATTCATCCCCCTTCAGCTTCTACAGCCTCTTCGGCTTCATCACCTGCCTCTACTCCTGCCTCTGCCCCATCACCTTCATCTTCTAGCTTCATGAAATCAGAACAATACGACCCATTCTTTGGTGTTGGTGGTCTTGATTTCGATCATGATTGGGCCTCAGACCTAGATCATAAAATGATGCAGCCCGTGTACGAGTTTGACCAAGATTCGTTGAGCGGGGCTGGAGGTGCAAAAAAGCGGGTCAAAATTGCATTGAAAAATATGCCGAGCGCAGGGAACGAGGGAGGTGAATGGGAAGTTGAAGTGTGTTGATACCGAGTTTGTTAGAGAGGCCGGTGGTGTGGTGGTTTTTTTGTGTGATGAAGTATATGGTTCCTATATGCCTTCCCTTCTTCGCTCATTGGTTTCCAGCAGTCATTTTTTATTACAGCACTATTATGCCCACCCCTTTGCACACGATCTGCACTTACGCTCTTTTACATACCGCAGTCGTTCGTTTATATGCCGTCCTTATATCGTACCGTACTACTTTGCTTTCGCTTGTTTGTCTAATTCCCTGGTATTTGTTGCGTTCGTGTAAAAAGTATATATTGTCAGGGGCTGGAGTTTTCTGTCGTATCTCATCTCACACAAACTTTGTTTTTCGAGAACCGTGTTCTTGTATGTTGTTGGTGCATACGTATATTCTATTAGTACCAAAAATCGTAGTCGCCACTCTTTGTAACTGCTTTGAAAAGTTAAGAGATGATCTCTTTAGTAACAGGTAATACCGGAAACTCTTCGGATAAGACCCGTTCACTCAGATATGCAAACGGACTTTTTTTTGTCTGTATTGATAAGGCATTTCACACGCTCAAAACACCTTATTGTTCCTCTTCGAAGTAACTCGAGTTGTTAAAGAAAAAGAGCTCTCTGCGAAAGGAATTGGATAAGATTGCACCAGGTATGTATATTAGTACTAGTAGCTCATACAGCATATTCATAGACAAAATATATCCGCGTGATGGACTGACACGACCCAAAGTTTTTATGAGGGGGGATTCCAAAAGCGATACGGATATACTGGTACCTACTGAGGCAAATAGAGCGGAACCTGCGGTTGAGTCATGATCAAGAGACTTTGAAATGGGAACGGTCGAATGTAGTAAGTAATCTTTTCGCATCCGGGGATAAAGTAAACGTTGTGCCTCGATTACATTGTGACTCAAATAATCGAATTGGGTCAGGCGTCCTCTTGATTCAAGTATGTAGTGGGCCTTCGACCATGGAGATTGTGACCGTTGTTGAGATATTTTATATATTGTCTACATAGTAGTAGCACAGAACTGCCACACCGATTGGGTTAGCCGATGAAATACAAAAAGTGTTACTTCAGTCTTACGCGGAGTTGCAGACTGAATGCATAATGACCCGCAGAGGTTTCTCTCCTCGTGTTTGCCTCCAAAGAATCGCTAGTGCATGGGTATTGTCAAAATTCACGCTCATCGTCGGAGGTAGCGCGATTCCTTGAAGGCCAAGGATAAGCGAGATGTCGATTAGGGTTGGCAAGTTCATCCGCTTCTTCTGCGTGCCCCGTCCACTCGGGTTCAGCGTCCTGTACATAAAAACAAAGTGAGGGCATAAGACGGATTACGAAGATCTGGAAGCACGCACTCAAGCGCACCTGACATGGCAGACCCGTGCTAACGGCATTCACTGTGATACCCTTGTCCACGACAAATTCGGAGTTCATTGCACGATAAAGCAAATTCCCAATTCTGCAATTGGTCGATAAATGGAAGGTAGAACGGGGGGGATGGACAGGGCGGCGACGCGTGTCTCAGCTATGGCCGCCCTTGAGGCCCCTCATATCTGGATTCCCTCGAACAGTGAAGAAATCAATTTGTCAATCCAAAACACAAAATATCAATGATGATGAAAGCCCTTGTGATCTTCCCTAAACCCTGACATTGGAATTTTATGCGCATAGTCGGAGTGACTCGCATCACGTAAAAACCGAACACATTTCTGAAGCCTCTCTATGATCTGGGTCGAAATCTACATGCCACACTTTCTTTCTCTCCTGATCCCGTCTTTCACCGCCGTAAGCAATGAATAGCCCCGTCTCCGCCAACTGCAGACAGCTGACATCTTCTAAACGGCGCGTCCCATTGAACCCATTGATGCTGCAAACACGAAGGTTGGGCCAGATCGGGGACGACGACTCATGCTGCAGATCACCCTGCATTACAAGCGGAGAGTCTAAATGGATGACAAACAAGCCGGAGGTGCAGACGAGGCTGATTCTGTTGGGCCGGAACGTGAAGTAGCTTGAACATTCAAGACCATCACTCGGATTGGTGAAATGTATTTCAGTCGAAGTGTCTTTCAAGGATGGGATGGGTGCGCCAGTGTGTGAAGAATGGTGGACCAATAGGCGTTGAAAGTCACGAATGATGAGCAATCTGTTGTAGCTAAACAGAATGGCGATATGTCTGCCACAAGGGGATACATGGACTAGAGATGCCAGATAAGTCAGTATAGACAGGTGGTCGCGGAGATAATGGATAAAGCTTCAAGTCGCACCTGCGTAAAAGAAGTCTTCTCTGAGATGTGATGGCGAATATGAATTGGATTTAAAAGATAACGGATTTGCCGCTGCGGAATACATTCCACCTTCTTCCCACTGCACTTGTAGTCTAGAGTTAGAGTAGTAGTCAAAGGCTTGATGTCCGGCCGCCAGCGCCCAAACCATGGCACCATTCGTTCGGTCAAAAACCCGCAGTGAGTGGGTGCTGCAAATAAAGACGTAGCGGGCGTCTACATCCACGTAGCTGAGCTGTCCGACAGTGCTGAAGACGTCCTCCATTTCATCGGGCGCGATAATGGTGATGATTTGCTCTATTTCTGCAGTGACGATATTCCAGAGATAAGCCTTATCGATGCTTGCGATAAGCAGGGTTGGGTACACGAGTCTGAACGCTCGCCCAAACTGGGGCATGTTCAGCAGTGCCCAAGGCTGGAAGTGACCGATTTTTTGGGTGGAAGAATACAGGTTTTCTGCCCTGGTGTATTCGAAATGTTGGCTGTCGTCGGGAAGAGATACAGTGGGCGAATTATCGGAATTACAGTCAACTACTCTGCGCCAGACTTCGTTCTGCTGGTTCCCTCGATCAAATATGATGAAGCCATTCTCGTATTCGCAATGAGCATGTGATCGGACGTAGGTCTGAAAGACGATCAATAATGCGTTTACTTCGCATAAGAAAAGCGGGAAAATCTTACGCTTGGAAGAGACCACAAGGTCTGGTTGTCATTTATGCTAGCAACCACCAGACCGCCTCCAGAAAACGTCGTGATCATGTATCCAGCCTTTTCATCGACTTTGATCCGGTGGACATTTCCGTAGCGGCCATTGTACGATTTGCGTACGGAAGGTCCGTCGCCTAACCAAGCGCTTTCAAGCTGGAATCTGCGAACGCCTACAAACGGTAATCAATTTTATCTATTACGAGTGAGGTAACACAGGAGATTGAGCGTTTACACCATGGTTTCCAGCCACCAACGTTGCATCCTATACAAGATGCTTTTTTTGTGTCCTCCAACGAGGCATCAATAGAAGAAGCGAACCCATATCGGACGCAGGCGTAGTGGTAGATCGACGATTCGTTGCTTCGCATGAGTCGAGCCCATGATTTCGATAGACTAGACAAGCCAGCCAAGGTTTTAAGAGGAAGATAGGAAATAACGTGGAGTATAACGTCGACTGGGAGCTGATCCAATTTCATTGAGCAAGTTGCAATTTTAAAAGTCACGACGAGACTTTGTCGCCCTTTCGCCGAGGAATTACCGCGTGTAGCCATGCAATTGACTTCGGAAAGCCACGGTGGCTCAATGTCTGCCTCCACCACCACAGTGCTCGGAAAACGGAAAACGAGAGTCGCAGAATCTCTGCTCATTCATCTCTCGGCTTCTGAATCGAACCATGAACTCAGCGACCAATCTTACCAAGACTCAGAGCCTGAAACTCCCAAGCCAACGGCTAAGCGGAGTTTTATTCTCGTCAACGGATCCTTAGTGCAAGACACGAAAAAAAAGTACAGGTGCACTTTCGGTGGCTGTGAAAAGGTGTATACGAAACCTTGTAGGCTTGAGGAGCATGAAAGGTCGCATACAGGCGAGGCAAGTTTCCCAAGGCTTAACGCAGACATCATTTGTTCTGACCAGTTTCAGCGGCCATTCGTATGTACGACGTGCAATAAGTCTTATCTGCGTGAAACGCATCTGCAAGCCCACGCTCGTTCTCATTTATCCGAGTCCGATAGACCCTTGGAATGTTCAGAACCTGGTTGTGGGAAGAGGTTTTGGACCGCTCAACATCTCAAAGTCCACGAGTGGAGCCATAAAGGCGAGAAGCCTTGGAAGGTAAATTTCGTCTCTTTTTCGCACACACAACCGGTAACACCATTCTCAGTGTACGGAAACTGGATGCACAGAATGTTTTTTGAAACATCACCAACTTCGTGCACACTTATGCACTGTGCACGCGCCTGTTGGTACTAGACCATACCAGTGTAATCATACAGGGTGCACAAAATCTTTCAGCACGAGCCAGAAGCTCCGCGCACATACGAAGACTCACGACGAAAAGCGATATACCTGCTCTCACTCAAATTGTATTTCCACGACCACTACGACATATTACCCTACTTGGACATCCCTTCAATCTCACATACGAACAACTCACCCGCCTATGTGTCCATACCCACAATGTCAAAGCAAAACATTTACTCAGCAGAAGGGACTGAAGGCTCACTTAAAATTACACGAAGAGTGGGAGGACGAAGAAAGGATCGACCGTGTCTTGGAGGACGATGACGATGACGGGGAAAGACACGAGGACGATGAGATGCCGAAACAGAAACGAAGGGGTGGTGAATACGGAAGAGATTGGAAATGTCAAGTCGAGGACTGTGGCAAAGATTTCAAATCGGTCTGTTCCAATTTGTGTCGCTTGATTTCGATTCTCATTCTACATTATGCATGACTAGAAAAAAGCATTGAATACACATCATAATATATCCCACCTCGGCAAACGAGATTTTGTCTGTCCTCACGAAGATTGCGGAAAGGCTTACGGGTACAAACATTTACTACAGCGGCATCTCGCCAAGGCCCACTCGTCCTCTTCCTCTGGTCACTCTGATATCGAAAACGACACCTTAATGGACCAGAAAACAACACCCCTTATGGACATTGATACCATTACGGGGAAGTCATACGTGGATCGGATCAAGACAAATGGCAATCGGATGGTCCGATGCCCTTACCCTCTTATCCCCGAAATTTTTTCTATTGCTGGTTCGAGTGCTTTGCGGGTAGAGCGCGCATGTGAGTACGCCTTCAGTCGTGCTTATGACTTACGAAGGCACCTCCGATCTGAACACGCAATGGAAGTGGAAAAGGAGGTTGTGGACGAGTGGGTACGGGGAGTGAAACATAGCTTGTTGTAAAATTTAGGATATGAGATAGAGCGGAATTGTCTTCTGATGGATAAATGTGATGCAGATTTGTATGCGGGCGTTAGTCGGCGTCACACAACTGGTCACGGTTCTGTGCATGCCCATCTATAGCGATTGCTGTATACGTGTTCTGCTTCCAAGTGTACCATTCACTCTAATTCCCCTACTCGATATTTTACGACGATGATGGAACCTGGCACACCAGGGATATCTTCATTCCCGCCACCACTCCAGCCTGTCGAAGTCCAGTACACAAAAATCATGCGCACATACCAGAAAACTCTGGACCGTTTGACACCTCATACATTATATAGATGGGTAGGAACAGGGACATTGCTATGTCTGTTCGCATTGAGGATCGTGTTCGCTCAAGGGGTGAGTCAAGCTTGTATTTAGGGGTGCATATGGACCGACTCACTGACTAAACATTTCCATTGGTAGTGGTATATTAGTGAGTCCACAGGTCCCTAACGCTATTGTGATTGTTAAAGAGTGAACATTTGTTACTTTTAGTATGCTGTAAGTTTTTTTTTCGACCATATCTACCTAAATTTTGACCCAAGTCATTGTCAAAAGATGCACATGCCATTTACCTGCTGAACCTTCTCCTTGCTTTCCTGCAACCCAAATTCGACCCGTCGCTTCAAGATGATCTGACTGCTGATGACATGGAAGAAGGTGGTGATGAACCAACGCCGCTGCCTTCTTCCAGAGATGATGAATTTAGGCCATTTGTGCGAAGGCTGCCGGAGTGGCAGTTCTGGTTCGTTGACTTGTCTCTGCATCCGACTTCTGATAGCCTTGCTGATGCACACGTAGGTTGTCGTCAACAAGAGCGACTATTTTGGCATTACTGTGCACGTTCTCAGAAATCTTTGACGTCCCGGTCTACTGGCCTATCCTTGTCGTGTACTTCTTCGTCCTGTTCTTCTTAACGATGAGACGGCAGATACAGTACGTTCTGGTTGTTGTGTGGTGACTCCAGATTAACCTATTTTAACAGACATATGATCAAGTACAAATACATTCCGTTTGATATTGGAAGGAAAGCGCGATATGGTAGTTGAATATGATAGCCCGTCGTATATACCTAGAGGTAACAACGTAGTAAAATACGCCATGTTTTAAATAGTGGAGCTTTCCAATTGCCAGACCACGTGCTATATAAGCAAACTTCCTTTGGATACGACCAGTCACGTAGTACTCGTGGAGTGCGTCTTATGAGCTCTCCCCTCTATCAGCTTGTTCCCCCTCTTTTTCCTGCTGGAAAGGAACCCTTGCCACCTGGACTTACTGAAGATGACCGTATCCAGATTAATCAAACCAAAAAATACCAGGCCTACATGACAATGGGCATGGAGTCCTGTTTGGCAAAAACGGCTATAGCTGGCGTCGGTGGTAAGCCTGCTTCAGGAGCACGTCTTCAATTGTTATAGCATGTTTTTAGATTCATTATAGGTTTGGGACTGGGCGCATTTTTCTCGTTGATGTCATCTTCGTTTGCATACGAAGACCCTCTAATTCGGCAGCAACAACAGGCCATCGGAGCGATACCAGCTACCCAAAAAGCAAGAGAGATTTTTGCAGAGATGGGGAGAGGGATGTGGAGGACTGGAAAAGGCTTTGCTAAAGTTGGTGCGCTATTTGCTGGCACGGAATGTGTCATTGAATCGGTATGAATCGTTTCACATCAACTCGTTCATCTTTGAATCGCATGGAGTTGACTCTCTTTCTCTAGTATCGAGCTAGGAATGATATGGGCAATGCTGTGGGAGCAGGATTCATTGCCGGCGGTGTGCTTGCGCGGAATTCGGGTCCAAAAGGAGCACTTCTTGGTGGTATTGGGTTCGCTGCGTTCTCTGCAGTCATTGACTGGTGGATGAAGCGGGAGACGCCAGAGTACGTGTTTGACTGTTGTTATGGTCAATATGCTCATAACCTTTACAGAGAGGACTGATGTTATATATAACTTCTCCGTATTGAGATGTAGAATATCTTACCATTCGAGAACATAATTGTACTCTGTTAATTTCTAGGCACCAGGAGTTTGCGAGACCAGGCACGCCAACTTGAAGATCGGGGATTGCCGAAGAACATTTGATTGCATTTCCGACTTTTGGCCATGTGTTGCATTCGTCATTCTTCGCCAATCATTTTGGGCTCACTTTCTGACTCCCACCCAGTTCCTCTTCATTCTGCCCAATCGCCTGCCTGGCTTTCTGGTCTGCTTTTGTTGGACATACTTTTGATCAGATATTTCTTGTCCCCTATCTTCGCGTAATTCGATGTCTGTCCTCAAGAACTCTTTGACCATTCGATTGACAGAACCTGTGGTCTATTTGAAAGATGTCGACTTTACTGGCCGTCGACGAACTCACAATGAAGATTCTCCGCCTTCTATGTTACGTGGATTGTTGATTCTCAATCTCGTCAAGCCCACAAGAATATCCAGCATCGAGATAGAGCTGCAAGCAAAGTCCGCATCCATATGGCCCGAAGGTGCCCCAGTTATGTGCTGCTCCCGAAGTTGCTCAACTGATGCTCCCAGAAGGTGCAGGTGGTCGGAAAATCGATATCATGGAGGAGCACAAGGTGTTTTCGGCTGAAACGGTGTATTTTCGGGCTGGTACGTCGCCCATGTCCAGACGCGCTGTATCTGCCGATCCGGGGCTTCGTCACTATCAAGAGGAGCGTGAAGAGGATGAGTCTACTGCGGAGTCGGATATTGAACATGAAGACGACGAGTCTCTTCGCCGATCCCATGGTATACATGGAAGACGCGTTAGTGCTGACTATTCTACGTTCCAGCGCGATCATGTCAGCCACCAAGAATCCAATCAGGTCCCATCTCCGCCTTACAGCCCAGCGTTAGGATCACCGGCCCTTAGTCCTACGTCTTCGATATCAAACTTGCGCTCAGCCACTGCTATTGCTTCCGTTCCCTCGACGCCTGTTTCTAACCAAATTTCCCAGACACAGACATGCTCTCGGTACTCAACGCTTCCCTCCAGGGCCAAACATGAAGACTCTCCGGGTCAAGTGTTAGAGGTTTTCCGCAATGCTTTGAAGAATGATTTGAACATGACGTCGGAAGGAAGTAGTGCTTCTTCAGATAATCTCCAGCGTGGTCGATCTCAGCTATCAACAACACAAGCGTCCCCAACCGCCAATACACAATCCAAAATCCACACTAGCCCTGATAATAGGAGGCATTCGAGAGACAACGGATCAGCATCTTCGGTCAAATCTTTCGCCACTGAGGACAGAGGGAGGCACAACAAGAGATTCAGCCTCACCGCAGTGTCTAATGCGTTTCTCGATCGTATGCGATCTAATTCCCCACTCGCGACGCGCCCAGGGGAAAAAGATGATTCTGGAAGAGGGAGATCGAAGGAGAAGGATAAAGCGAAGGAAGGACGTCCAGCTTTAGTCAGAGTAAGTGAAGTTCTTGGGCTTGACGGTGATGACGGAAAGGAATATGGGGATGGGTGGAAGGAATTCAAGAAAGGTATCTAGTTTTGAAGGCCTGCCCGAGAAGGTCATTGACCATGTTCAGGAACTTACACGTATCCCATATCCTTTGCGATTCCAGCCAATTCTCCGCCATCGTTGCAGTTGGATTTCGGTTCGATAGTCTGGCGTTTGAAAGCGACGGCCCATCGGCCAGGCACGTTCACAACGAAACTCACGGCTTCTAGAGAAGTAACCGTAATCGCTACTCCAAGCGACGATGCCTTGGAGGATACTGAGAATATCGTGGTGGAGAGAACATGGGATGAACAAATGCAATATATGCTCGTTGTTTCTGGGCGAACGTTTCCTATAGGAGGAAGAATCCCCGTACAGATGACATTCATGCCTTTCGCCAAAATCAAGATCCACCGCATCAGTATTATATTGGAAGGTTCGTGCATGTACATTTTTTTCCGGGAATTATGCCAATTCAAACTGCCACTCATAGAAAAAGCTGTATATTACACGCAAATGAATCGACTTGCAAAAACTTCAACCCCTACAAGACTCGTGCTGGTTTCTATCAAACACCCAGAAAAAACTAACCGTGCAATCCTCCCACTTCCTGAAGAAGTTAATGCATTCAAAAAGTCTCCATTCTACTCTGTGCTCGTAAACGAGGCTGAGATCGGACTTGAAGACGACCGGTCGAACTTTAGATTATTGACGTCCCAGCTGGCTTCTAATCTTACAGGGCCTGGACCATGGGCACTTCAGTTTGATGCCAAGATCCCCGCATCCTGTAGTCATCTGCACCCTACCAATCAAAACAAGAGCAGCAACATAATCGTGAACCATGTGCTGAAGATCGTTTACAGGGTAGAACGAGGGGACGATGTACATGTAGACGCCAATGGTAAACGCAAATTGTTCGATATCGTCATTCATAGTCCCATTCATATTCTATCGGTACGTCTTTCTCTTCATGTCTTCAATCACATCTCCATCTCGTCTTAATCCGCATCGCGTGCAGTGTCTTTGCAACCTGGAACATACATCACTGCCACGATATTCCGAATCGTGGAATGGCACCCCGCTGGAAAGCTTCGTGTGTGGGTGCCAAAACAATGCCAAGGGCAAAGCCCGTGCGAATGTGTCCCAATCAGTTCCAGATTCAGCAGGACTCTTGCTTCGCCCCGTCGAGTCGATGAGTTCTGCAGCAGAAAATCCGGTGTCTATTGCGGGTACGTCGACAATGCAATCAGGACGCTATTATCAAGATAGTTCCACCCAGTTAGCAGCAAATACCCAGTTTGAGAGACTGATAACGGGCCAGGAGAGTGAGATTGGCGAGGCTCCGCCTCCCTACCAGAGTCGGGCTTGATGCATTGATGGACTACTCGTCGGTTTATTTTGGCTTTACTGGTATTCGCAAACATGATGCATATACACGAAATCGGTTAATAGACTCGGAAGCTTAACTAGCGATGCCGCAGTAGATTTTTATTATATTCTATATTTTCTGGCTTCACGCTCATGCTTGTGAAAGTCAATGCCAGATTGTACTGCCCGAGGTATAATAACCATTAGGGTAAAACCAAGACTGCACCGGTATCGTTCTTCAAATGACCGGCGTCAGTATCGACATCTGGTCCCCCAAGAGCACTATCCCTTTGTCCCCTTTCATCTCTCCCATCCCATCTTACATCCACGATCTTCACAGCATTACCAGCACTTTCATCTTCGGCCGAGGTCTCCACGGCAGCATTTTCCGGGTTCGGTGGAGTGGCGACCTGCCGGCGGTTGATCACCCTAAGTTTCGGCACGCGAACAAACCCGCATTCGACAGGGATCAGCTTCCAGAGTAACGTGTGCTCGGCGCCAGGGAGTAAGGTTGGCACGATGCCGCTCCGCAGCCCTGCAACCACAAACCCGTCAGATACATCGGGATCCAGTTGCACATATATGTTCGCCGTTCTAGAGGGATGATGGTTTCGAATGGTCAGTTTCATATCTAGCGGAACGTGGAGTTTGGCCACGGGTGGTAGTTGTAGAAGGGCAATGAGTTCATCTGTCGGTGGACGGAGGAAAGGCAAAGGAAAAGTTGTTGCGGCGAGCGAGCCCGGCTCGCCGTTTGGTAGCAACCTGTTGTGTAACGAACATTCAAAATAAATACATCGAGAAAAGAGGAATAATTTGTTTACCTCCTCCAGGTGACCATGTACTGACCCGGTCCAGCGATCGAAGAGGTGTTGTTTTCGGGGACAGACAAGTTCACTTTACAAGAGTCGGAAAACTCATCCCCCGGTAGCCACTCTGATTTGAGTCGGATCAACGACTGCCAGAGATATTCTAGAATAATGCGTACCTAGAGCAAGGTCTTCCTCATCTAACATTTCAACTGAACTGTTGACCAATTTTGCGGACTCGTTATCCTTCACAGAGGCAAAAGGTTATGAATCAAACACGGCTGAAATAGTTAAAGACCAGAAACGAGGAGACTACCTTTCTCTCCAACCCGATGCTCTCAAATCTGAGACTCCATGGTCCCAGACACCGCAATGTAGAAGTGATCAGGACGTCTCCCCCGACCCCATCATCCCAATGATCACTTTCAAATGTGCTCAAATCCGACAATGCCGTCTGTTGGTGCAAAGACCTCCGATAAGTAACTGCATAATCCATCGTGATAGCTTGCACAGTAGGTATTAACAACGTTTGTAGTGTTTCGTTCGTATCGTGCAATCCATGACCCGTAGGAGTATCGGGGGAGACTGGGGTTGTAGAGGAAATAGTTGATGATGACATAGACCTTGACTGAATAGAAACGTCGATGACCCTGTCTCCTGCCGACCCTCTATTCAGAAGATAGAGCGTTTTAACAAAATTTGTGCCGGGTGGCATGATTCCGACTTGAACGCCTTTAATGAGACCTGTAGACTCGTTTCCATTGAAGACAATAGAATTTACTGCAAACACATCAATTAGCAGCTTTGACTTCGACTAGTTCAAATATCTCACCTGCTTCGTCGCCGAATTCAACAGGCTGTAACAGAACATCGAGGATGATTTCTAGGCTTCGATCATCTGAATTGGTGATGTCGATCTGAATCGGATACTTTTCATCTACATATGCTGGCCCATGGTGAGAGATGGAGACGAGCAGATGATGGGGTCGGTGTCGCACTCTACTAACATCAGTAGAAGAAGATTCAGAAACAAGAATACTAACATAGCAGTGGAGCATTCTCCTTGCTTCATGGGCGCAAATCGCACCGGATCATCAGAGATCAACCAACGAGGAATCGGACGGGATAGAGGGCCTCGTGTATCTGAATAGGATGGATAAAGAGGTATCTCTAACCACCAGTTTCCCTCTTTCAAAGTTAAGACAGCCTTGACTACCTTAATGGAGGGGGGTCAGTTGAGACACGAACACGAACATCAGAAATAATGTCAGACCTTCATTATTGTTGATACATTGGATGCCACCTTCCCCGAAAACACGATAGTAGATCCCGCACTCCATCGCAAATCGGCCTCAGTTGTTGTTTGGTCGACTTCGCCATCGGCTCCTTCAGGCTTGCCTTCCGGTGCAGCCAAGGATGCGGATACGTCACCTAGGTCTACCAGTTGGACTCTTTTTGGTGGAACATCGGAACTACCAGAAGTCGAATGTCGGATGATCAGCGGCGTGCTCGTATCGTCATAGAAGTATATGGCCAAAGACGAAAAGGAGAGCGAGGACGAGGGTACACCGGAGGGAGCGGATAAGCACAATTGAAAACTCGCGATTTGTCCTACATAAACTTGAGGTTCCCAGAAATACACAGATGTCTCGACTGTAAGAATGATGTAAACGAAATGGAGCCAGCCACTTTGTGTGATCTCGTACAAATTTGTTGAGATTCGAGCAGGTCCACAATCAAAGGCTCATCAGGGTTTGTCGGCACTGTGCTCTGTGAGAACGATTTATCAGTGTGGAAGACAATAAGTTATAAATTAAGGGCACCTTCAATACAGCTAGCAGGTCCTCTTCAGTGACTTCTTGGTCTCCTGCTCTTGAGTCTAAGTATTACTGGTTCAGCAGGGTTGAATAGTGTCCAGGGGCTACTAACCCTGGCCAAGCATTTCGATCAAGAGCCGAATGCTCAATTCCATATCACCCATCTGCTGGGCACAGGCATACCAAGTCGATAACAAAGGTCGTAGCATCGAATCCCACTTTTCCCTTCGATACGTCTTTGCTATCCGTTCGAAAAACCTTTGTAAAAGACAAAAGTCTTAGCACAAGGAAATTAAGAAGACAAGAACGCACTTGACAGCCATATCAAATTTCCCCGACTCATAGTACGTTTGAGCAATCCTGTAAGCAATCCACAAGGTCAATCGACTTTGGTTTTGTTGTTGACTACTTGTAGACGGTGTGTATTTCTTGAACAGTTCGTATGAACGGGTATATAGCTGGAAAAACGAATCAACGACCTTTTACAGTAGATTCGCCCAAAAAAAAAACACACTTCTAGTATAAGAGCCAAGTGGTCGACCTTCCGTTCGTTCGCGAAGCCAGGGGAAGCTTTGAACCCAGGATTCAATGCCTTTGGCGAACAGGATCACTTGAAAGGGTTTCGAGATAGTACCAGAGAACAAACCTCATTCTCCAAAACCAAGAACCTTTCACGTCGCCTTTCTGTACATCTGGCAGCCATGTAGTAATAAAATCCAGGATGCTGCAAAGCCTGTGTGGGATTCAGCCCCAGCGCTCGCATAGAGTCGCTTTCAACCAGGCTTCTCTGTGGATTTTGTTGCGTCGAAGCTTGCTCAGAAAGCGAGGGTTGATGCATTGGAATTATCAAGTTGGATCGAGTGCCTTGTTCAAGTAGCTCCGCTAATACCCGTTGTCTAGATCAACAGTGTGAATGATAAGCGACTTATTAACGAATAAAGCGCACTGTCTTGCGACCCAACTCCAGAACTCGAACGACTCTTCTCCAATACCCCAGACCCTAGAAAGGTCGCCGAATTTGCGGATATGCAAGTTGTGAAAGGATAATGCCAGCGAGTGTTCGTTATTATAAAGATACAATTTGCAGACCTTACCGTCATCAAATGTATAGAAGGTCTTGGCATATATTGTTGAAAACGCACTTTGATATCGATACAGTCCGCCAACACTTTCGCTTCTGCCCATCTTTTTGTTCTCGGTGGCAACATTGCAACAGAACCGAACATAACGAGCAGAGCAGAGTAAGCGTCTTGATAATGCCTGTAATCTATGATCAGGACAAAAAAAGAAAAAAAGCATATACAAGTGACGTACTTCAACGCGACTTCATCCTCCCCTCTAAATTCAGCGAAGCACGCCATCTTGTACTCATAACGCACAGTCCAGCCTTCAGGCCTCAATGGGCGTCCGAGGCCGGCAGACTGGGGAAGAGAGACGGCATAGTTCGTCCCGCTCTGCGCGTGCCTGTTTCGCTTCCGCCGAACACGTTTTGAATGAGACGTGTAATAATCTACCGCTGGTTCGTACAGCGCTTGCTGAAGGCTATCATGCATAAACGTCACTTCTTGTCCGACTATGTTAGCGGAACGCAAGAGTATTACCTTTGAATAAATTCGTTCAGTTCAGTTTGGCTGACTGGACTGAGAACGAAGAGTGCAGCCCGCGAATCGAGCCCGCCTTGCCTCCTGACATACGTGAGACGAGCATCGAGCGTTGGATCGTCTGCACAAGCCAGATATGCCTATGAACCACTAAACTTGACAAGCATAATACGTACCAAGCATGCGCCTGCTGGCAATGAGCACTACTGTGAGTTTGATACCCCGCTCATTAGTGCTCTTCTTACGCTGAGCGATTTCAGCCGCAAGCTCTATGTCCTTCTTCCGTTCCTCTTGTTCGCGTTGTCTCTCCCGGTCAAGATCAGGACCATCCAATGGTGATCGAGGTGTGTGAGGAGGGTATTCGAACAAGTTGAGAAAAAGCACAAATACGGACGGCACGAGGGTAGTATGTTTTCGAATCCATATGGGTGCTATCAGGCCGTCTGGGTAAAGAGGGGAGGATGTAGTCAAGGGAGATAATGGAGAATGAGCAGTCTGGTTTGGGTGGTCATCTTGAGGGTGCAACTTCCGAGGTGGGAACCGGACTTCCTATGTAATGACCCCGTCAAGTGATCTATAAGGAACACGTAAATGCCTTGAAGACAACAAACGCACACCTTGTCGACCAGTACAACTTGGAACGTCTTGTTTTTCTCGGGTTGCCAAATTGCGGCCTTCCGTTGGCTGAGAAGCGTTTCCCTCAGTCGCGTCGTAAGGGAGGTGAACTGATCTTGAGTTTTGGGAGACGTAGGTGATAGCGGTGTGCTGGGTGCTGGACTCGACGGCAGAGACGTTTGACCTAGTCCTGCGACGAACATAATCGGAGCCAGCTGAGCCAGTAATTCCGCTGGATACGAATTCATCTTCAAACCACGGGTTCTTCGATGATTGTCAGACTTGAGGTAAGTAAGTATCCACGGGCCAATCGAAATTGGAGCTGGTGATTGGCGGCCTGATACAATTCCCACAGACGCTCATCTTTGGAACTGTTACGACTTTCACTTGCGGTTCACCGCTCAGCGCTCAGCCATCAATGCATCACTCCTCAACTTGACGATACGTAATATTTAGATGAATCTTCCCGTCTCCCACTCGAGAAATAATGAGTGAAAACCGAAGGCCAACCGTAAGAAACAAAATGGACATTTCCGAGTCTACTTGTATGTGTTTCTCTGATCCAAACCCCTGACATGACAACCACATCGAGACCAAGGAACAATCAACTTCTGAGCTTCCGTGTCTTCCAATATTGATGTACATATAATTCATTCCCCCCCTGACTGCCGCATCTCTCAAGCTTCTGGTCTAAAAACTCCTGTTGCCATCGTAAGGAGTCATTTGACCTCGAGACGTAAGCGGCTGGAACCACTCACGAACACATTTGCAATGAAAGATGCCATTTAGTCTCAAACGTCTGCCTAACCTCGTGGAACGATCCTCCCATGAGCACGCAAATAACCATCCGAAATGAATCTTCGAACCTAGCACTGGAACTGCGAATAAAGCCGCCTAGATATTCGCAACACGCGGAACCCTGTTTGATGCGCCGGTCAAATAACCCCTGGTGTGATATTCTCGACTTCTTCGAACAATTACAAGGTTCTCGTCATGCGCTCCTTAATATCATCGGTTTTCGTCTCCCCGGCGAGCTGACCATCTGGACTATCGAACCTGTTCCTGACAATCCCTGCGTTCACGCCCACGCAAGTTAGCGCACCAAGCTCCAGCGGCTCGACCCAACCCCCTATCCTTCCAAATAGTAAGCACTTGTAGCGAATAAATCATCCGTAACTGTAATACCTGTCCCTGGGAATTGATTCCTGTTGAGCCTGTGCACTGCCGAAGCATCTTCCCCTTCAAGTTGGATTCGTGACAGTTTGCGAAATTTAAAATCGCAATTCGCTCCGGCGGTCCACTGGGATTGTCGTTATCGTCGTCGTACGGATTAACAGCTGTAGTGGCGGCGACAGCAGACGCTAGAAGATAAGCGCCGTTCAAGGTAGATATCTCCATTGCGGACATATCGCGGCCGGTGGCCTGGATGTCGGATGGTTACGAGTTTGAATCATGTGTGGACTATTGAAATAGGAAGGAGCTGAGTGTATAATAAGTAGTGCTATTCTTGCTGAGTTTGCGTGTGTTGTAGAGATCATAGAGTTGATCCTGCTATAAGTGTATGAGTTGAATGATATTGTTTCGAGAATGGTCCTGTGATTTGGGAAAAGTTGATGTTTGCCCGAGGCGTATGCACCATTCATCTATTGTTAAAAGCGAAGGAATACGGGATGTGAACTGAAACATGTTCAAGAAGGCTGCCGGGTTTGGTTGTCTCATCACCTGCAATCGTTTCTGAGCAATGCAACTACCACCCATGTGTAGTTTAGGAAGTGTTTCACACCTCAGCTCTTTGTGTTGTAGTAAATATGTCGCCAGAGACGGATCAGATTCGATAGGTAGGCATTTGCTTTCTATCGAGGTACCGGGGAGATCTAAAGTCCTCTCACTGCAGATCAGTCTCTTACGTCCTCATTAGAAAACCGAACAAGTCGAGTAAAAATGACGTACTTCAGACTTGATGGATCAAGTTTCCCTCGACCTCTTTGAGTGCTCTTCGTTTCGTTGCTTTCTCAGTCCTTCAGGCCCGGGGAATTGATCACGACCGAGAACGATTGCCTTTTTTGGAACTACATGATACAGTCCACCATCTTCCAACGACTTAAACTTAAGATTCCTTTTTTCCTCGGGAAATCCAAACAACTTGGTCGCGTAAACCTTTCGCTTCCCAATACACCACTCTATGAACTGAGTCCGTTGCCATGGTGGACACGCTGGACCTACTTCCTCGTCGCTGCTGACGCAATTTTCACGTCAGTTTCCAAACATCCTTCTTCCTCTCATGATCTTATGTCTCACTCTTATGAAAATGCCAACCACTCTTCGATTTATCCCCGAGTAAAGTGTAAGCGCCTGTGAGCTGACTTGGAGTCACTGGACGACCAGCGTGGAGCCCTCTGATTCGGACTCTAGTTCCTCTGAACACAAGTCTGCTCTGAGACCGTTGTGGCAGCGGCTTGGGGTCGTAACTGGTGAAGGGCTTATCGGGTCTTATCTTGCCATGATGATCATTGTCGGTCGGAGCCGTATAATCCGCAGACTATGGATTCTGCCTTCGGCATCTGTGTCATCCATGACAACAGATATGTCAATTCGCAAAGCAGGAGGTGATAAGCATGTGTTTTTTCAAAGCATACACCATTTCGACTCCCAAGGACAGCTTTATCCTTACAGATCATGTAAACTGGATACCACGACAACACAGACGCAGGGGAGGGAGATGTTATTGAAAGTTGATGGAATTAGAGGGTTCTATTCGTTGTCTTTAGAAGGGGCGAAAATTAATGGGCAGGACCAGACAACTACGGGTCGAGGCGCGCCAGTAAGCCTGGATTGGGCTAGACAAGAGCTACGGGACGCATGGCGGGCGGAGGGTGGTGCGAGGAGGAAATTTCGACCAAAATTCACAAGTGGGCCTGTTGTCAGTGAGCCTTAATAGATGGGGATGTTTGGAAGGACAGGGATGAGCGGTAGCTGCCTGACTACAACAATACAAAGGACCTAGATTAGGCTCAAGCTCGATTGGTTATTGTGATGGACCGGAAATGTTCGGCAATTGTCATCCACCCTGTAGAGTAAGAAGCAACTGACGCCGGTTTCAGTGCTTGGGCCACACCATTCCATTCTGATCCATTTTACGTTTCGCACGCATATATAACACTAGCGTCTTCCAGGGCCAATGTCTCCCTACCTATCCTTGTCGGATCTCTCCCCGACTACACTTTCCCTGTCCTCGTCGAACTGCTTGACTGCTGTACGACTTCACTTTGCTTGTTCATATCATTGTATGTCACTTCGACACTCTAAGGGTAGTACCGTGCGCTAATGAGGACATACTAGTTTGGCCTTGATGGTTAACAATATGAAAGATATCATGACGACCTACCGCTTTCCACAGGCAAGTACTGATATATGATGTGCCAACTACCGACGTCCATCACTGACGCTGGTGCAACTCCTTCCAGAGAACATGTATTCCTGGTTCATCTGCGACCACATACACTTCCTCGGTATACAGCTCTTCAGAAGAAGAATCAAGCTTTCTTACCATGCAATCCTTCTCCCGGTGCCATCTGAAGTACGACATCGACCGGTCTCTCAAAAAATTCGATACCAATTTCGATATATCTTGCCTGGACGAAATGGAAGACGAGCTTGTCAATTGTCCTCAGGAGTCTTTCGCTGCCTTATGTTACCAAGATGCCGTAGCAAGGATATCTTATTATGGCCAAGATTTGAGTGTGTTAAGCAAGGCCCCAGATCCCATCAATTGGGATCACTCGGATGATGTTTCTACTGATTCAGGCGGCTCATTGGTCAGTTCCAATCAAACCTCCAACTACAAGTCTTTTACTTAACCCTACTCTAGAGATTTGCTATTAGCTTCAGTCAGCCAACCGCATCAGACTGTCAGACCGAAATTATCCCCATCAGAAATCTCCATTCCAGCCGGGAGATATCTATTGATGTATCCTTTCCTTTCGTTGCACACGACGCCCACGCTACAAGCACCGTCGTTCCAAGGCCTCACGAATCGGTTGAATACTTTCCCACTCCTGCTAAGAAGCTACCTCGCACGAATACATTAGTCAAAATGTTACGCGGCATCAAGACTATTCCGAAATGCTTCCCGTCTTTTCCCTCGTCGTCGTCTGTTTCGTCCGTTGGATCGACGCCACCAGGGACACCTTCCCTATTATCTTTATCATCGGTATCTTCGTCTTCGTTCTCCTTGTAATGGATTTTGTTCATTTTGGTACTCCTCCTTTGTATTCTTGGACTTTCTTTCGGGTTTGTGCTCGTATCCTAGTTTCACGTACCTTTGTTACCCCAAGTTCGATACCCCAGTGCCTCACTATGATACGCATAACTCGGATACAGTATTCACGAGAAGACTTTTTTGGTTTGTAGTAGAGCACAACTTACCGTTACTCTAGATTTCAGCACGTTATAAAACCCATCGTCTTCTCATAATCATCGAAGTGCTACTTAGACTACCCAAATCTCACGCTGTTGGACTGAAGAACAAAGATCAATTAGACAAAGTTTGTTTTTTGAGGTACAGCCACAATATGGAGAACTTCATCCTGAACGTTCACAATGACCACTGCCAATCCCGTCCAGCTCTGGCCCTGCAAATGGGGCTGGTGTAGAGAGACTTACACAGTCAAGGACGATCTCGTGCGTCACGTCCTTGCCGCACATGTCGCTACCGCGAAGAAAGTAAAACTCAAAGACATCCCGCTTCTGATCAGAGCTGAACAAGGTGCCAGTGGAACAGGTAAAGTAGATTCCCCTTCGTACGTATCATTCAAGGGCCTCACAACGGCGACAAAACCACCCCGTCTGCACGCGGTTCCAGCTAGCTTTATTCCCTCAATACCGAGCAATTCGGCCACACAGGAGACGGCCCAGCCTGGATCAAATCCACCACCTCAGTCACCCATTCTTCAATATCCAGACGACCTTTCACAACCAAATGTCGATTCGACTCCTATACGATCTTCCCCAGCCCACATCTCACACGCTACTTCCAGTGCGCCGCAAAGCCCATTTCCACGACCAGCTTCATGCGATCAGCCTGAGGCTTTAGCAAGTCCACCTCTCAGTCACGCGATGTCATTGCCGTCTTTATCCCGGAGATCGTCGAGTTCGGCTGAAGATGTCGAACACCAACTGACTCAGTCTGTCGACCCTGAATCGCCTCCAAAACGGCCACAGGAGTCCTCGCCGCAACAGCTTCAGTCAGAAAGTGCTTTGGAACGTCCGTTGGTTCACATTCCTCGATTCGATGCTGGTCTTGTACATGTACCAAGGCCTTCTAGCCCTGCTGTTGCTGGCAGTAACAGTAGTGGTGATGGTGTTGAGGACGAGGACGTTCATATGGATGATATGAATGAAGAAAATGGCAGCCTCGACGTCAGTCAAGTCAATGGTCACGCAGAAGAAGACCGGACCATAATTTCACAACAACAACAACAACAACAACAACAACAACAACAACAACAACAACAACAACAACAACAACAACAGTCTCTGCCACATCCAAATTCCAACCTCTCCTCCTTCCACGAATCTCCCAACGATTCAAACCCGCAGCAGGAAGAACGCGGCCCCCCTGAGCTTGGCAACCTGATAACGCCTCCGCTAAATCATGAAGAACAGGAAGGAGCATTGACAGCAGGCGATGATCAGCAGACTGCATCCGTCGGGTCTCAATCACAGACGAACGGATTCGAATATAGAGGAGAAGGTTACTCGGAACCCTTACAACTCCTTACTCAGGCTCCGTTTTCTAGTCAGAGCTCCACGGATGGAAGTCAATGGTGATCTGGTTGATTTTTTATTAGGTATCATGAACGGTATGTTTTGTAATATTGTTGAGTTGAGTTTTCTACGACGACCGTTCGTGAAACTCAAGTGTGAAATTCTTCAAGTCGTCTTTGTATATAGCATGTATACTTCATATTTATACAGCATATAAATGTTTTCTGTTCTTTTTCATTCCGTTGTCTGAACCGGAAATATCATCCACGAAAGTCCTTGAAATGAATTATCAGAAGATTAAGTCGTATGACTACAGAAAACTTGAACGTATGTTTGTTACAAAGGAGTGATGGAAATAAATCGCAGGAGACGATGTAATCAAACAAAGTCATATTTACGAATGCAGAGTGGGCAGGAGTTTTAGCGGTTACAAACTTTTTTGAATGAGGAGAAAGAATCACACTAAGGTGTAAAAAAAGTCCCCAAAGACAAAACCCCAGAAGACGCGCTACAGGAAAAAAAATAGAAGAAAGGGTCCAAAAGCCAACGTGGTGGACCTCGGCCAGGTATCATGACGCATCGAGGGAATCAAGTACGTTTTGTGTTCGTTCAAGCGACGTTATCACAGACAACGCGGGGAGCAAATCGTCCTCGTCCTCATCTTCCTCATCTTCCTCTGGTATCGGTGGTTCGAACTCGTCGTATTCTATATCGTCATTGTCAGCTTCCTGATCAGCATCGCTAAATATAACATGACACTGGGCTATATAATCAGCGGATGATACGCTTTCAAGAATGGGAAACTAGTAACTGACATGAGTAATCAGAGCCTTTGCGACCCCGTGTGCATGTCCCATGTTAGCCATTGTAGTGGCAAAGTCGTCGCGAGGGGCACGAAGGATGTTTGGACTAATCACAATGGAGAGAGAATACGACGTCATCTGATTCATTTCTTCGTAATCTGTAACCCTGTAATACGAGCGTCAAATAGCAGGACTTGCAATATTGAGCAGGCGACCCACTTATCAAGGTGTTCGATGAGCCGTTTCAGCAGGTCGAAATTAGCGTAAGGCAATGACTGCACAAGATTACGGATTTTATCCAGTCGTGGTTCAAGATCCTCAATTTCTAAAGAAAATGTTGGAATACCATTACTATCAGGGTGTGGGACCGGCTTACTAGCAGTTGCTATGAAATCGAAGTACATCGACGAAGGAATGACGGGATCCGGAAGTGTCCGGAAATACGACTTAATCACATCGCACACAGCATATATATCCGTGGAACTTTTTATAGGCGACTCGCCTACATATGTGCCTTGAATCAATGTCAATTCAGGAATGATGTCCACATACTTACCTCGGTTGAAAGCTTCTTTCAAAGAGTTTATCTCCGACATTGCACCCGCAATGCGGTCTAAAACAACAATTAAAATTCTATGGTCGAAGTCAGAAACGGGTACTTACAGATGCCAACTTCTGTCAACCCTCGCCCTTCAACTTCGTTGATGCACTGCTCCACCACCAACGGAATTGCTCCAGGTTGAGGGTCGCCATCGGCCTCTCGACGGATTAAAAATTGTAGGTCAACACCAAATACTATATTCAGCAGTTCAGTCCAGTACAACCTTGTAATCAGTCGACAGCTTACCAGCCGTAGGGTCGTGGGAACCAGTCTTCGGTCGAGACGATAGATGGTCAGATAGCTGAGGCTTCGCATTGTTGCCCATGTATGTCAAACGTCGCTTGGCCGCGGTCTTCGCTACATGGTTTATCTTATTTATCCATTGCACCATGTCCTTCTTGTTCTGTGCTTGCAGCAAGAAATGACCACCATCTTCTGTATCAAGCTGGAATGTGAATGATCGTTCGTTATTGATGAACTGCGCAACCTGAGCCTCGGCAACACTGAGAACGAGAGCAGGTTTATTGGCAGGAGTGAAATCCAATTCTGCGGGACTCCTTTTCATTCCTGCTGTATATAAGCTATCGGAAGAAAACGCGCTGGAGATGGGCCGCATGAATTGAAAAAACGCAGAAGACATGCTCTTTTTGTTTCGATGTTGTTTTTGCGCAGCAGTCTGAGGCTTCCCTTGCTGCATTGTCTTCTGAAGATGCTCTTCGCGCTTGTCGCGTTGCTGCTCGTGCCGCTTCTCCTTGCTGAGACGATCGCGGAGGTGTCTGTCACGTTTGTTCTTTTCCTGCTGAGCAATGACCAACGAAGTGAAAGGTCGAGGAATCTTCTTGCCAGGTGTCCCGCCGGGGAAAGCTTCGCGGTGAGCCTCTTCTCGAATAATTCGGAAATCAAATTGCAAGCCAGATGCTTCGCGTTCGACGTTATTTAGACGTTTGAGATCCTGTATATTAAAGAGTGTGCGGTGGTATCCTTTCCGAGCGGGGGATAACGAGGATACATTCGTTGATAGATGAGAGAGGTATCTGACAGAGTTGCATTAGTCCAGTTCTGGCACCCTAAGCAGAAGAGTTTACCTTCGTTTTTCAAAATTCACCATTCCCTGAGTCTCTTCAGATGAATCCAGGACATCAGGCATATTGACGACTTCGAGCATGCGTTCCAAGAGCCATCCAATATCAACTGTCAAGGGTTCGCCCTTGATGGACTCTGTAACCGGCGGGTTAAGAAGTGAGGTTAGTGCGTCAAAGGATGTTCCGCGCGCGTTGGCCACATTTTGCCATGCACGAGAGTGAATTCGTGATTCTGGGCTAAGCAGTGCAGACGTAACAACGGCCTCGACGAATGAACGTATGCAAGGCTGTTCCGCTATTGATCCCGATGAGCTCGGATCCAAGCTCCGGGTTCGGCTAATTTCAACACATTGAAGCAAAGTCTCAATACGGATTTGGCGGTTATTCAATCCAAGTTTTGAAGCAACGATCTGTGCAATTATCCATCTGCGGATCACTCCGAATGCACGGATGCATGAACGGATGGATCCCGGGAAAAGTCGATATAGGGAATCTTGTCCGAGGTCCGATATCAGTGAAGTCGGTCCTATCTCAGGAATGAGAGTGTACATTGTCTGGCATTCCACTTCGTCTCCCACGGAGCTATGATCGCGAAAGGTAAACCAGCCAGTACGGTCGGCAGATTGGATCTCGAGAAGGTCCACGGTAACAAGAAGGTCCTGTAGAGACATCAAATCCTCTGCGATTATCTATGTTGGATGGACGTACCTCGTCTGTTATATTTCGGAAGGCAGCCGCGACCATGGCGTCAATATTGTTCACTAGATGTTCAGCATCGAGTAGATCAATCTCCGGAGGATCAATACCAAAGTTGTGGTTATCGACACATGAAAGTAAATCCAAAGTAGGGTTGGTCTTGCTCAATGGCCGTTGAGTTTGAGCTGCAAAAAATTCCGCCAATGCTTTTCTCGTTTGATCAAGGGAGTTCCAGGCATCCCGGACGTGGGGCTCCTGATAAGCTACATACGATTCTAGTGCTTCGTGTTCCCAAGGAGACTGTAGAAAGGACTTGAAAGCGTCGAATAGTCCAGGATCGCCAAGAAAATCTTCAGCGCCGGACCCTTGGTCTAGCCATTGTCGCATAGTCTCTAAAAGCTCGGTCCTAACTTGGGCAGCATGCACTAGACGGGTAGCAGGAATAGTCTGTGATGTGACCAGAGCTTGTTGATATCTCTTTTGGAGTAACTGAAGTCCAAAGACGTCGTTAGCTCCTTTTGTTCCTAAGTAGGTAAATACTTACCTCGAACAGAGCCAGGGGAGTGACAAAACTTCGAAAAGTGTTCCACCAAACGGCGGAAAAGTCCGCTTGATCCACTCGAAGATCCCTGTGCTTGCCGTCGCGCAACGGCATCTCGCCATTGTCATCGGCAAAAGCAACCGAAACACCCTGAAGTCCATGTGCCAAGATACCGACAAGTCTATCTAGAGTACCGGCCTTGATGCGAACGCGCAGAGGCCGTTCTGAGGATGACTCTGAAGTGATCATCCCTTCGCCGCGATTTGGAATGGAAGGCAAAGAATTCCTGCGAGCTACGCTAGTTTTACGCTCTAGCCCTGCCTTTGAGCCAGGCCTGACTCGGATGGAGGGAGCTCGAGTGAAGGTCTTCTCGACTGTTGCGCCTTCCACAATAGAGCTCGGAGGGCGCGAAGGAGTCCGAGAGGAAGGTTGTGAAGGCGTCGAGTCACCACCAGACTGTACTAAAACTAAAAGTTCGCCTTCGAATACAGGAATTTCAATTCCGCCCAATTCACCGGTAACAATAGCGGCTTCCTTGCTCTGATTTTTCATGCTTGGACGTTTTCCACGACCGTCTGAGGGCAGAAGTAATTTACGAGCAGCATGGACATCTTGGAGGTTAAGGTTGGAACTTTCCATCCGTCCGCGTATGATTTCAGCCCGATCAACAAGGCTAATGGAAGGCAATGGCTCGGGGAACTGAAGTGGGAGAAGAGCGTGGCCAATATTATGTTGGGGGGATGTCCAGAAATAAGGCTCGTACAATCCTCGTCTGCGAGACTCAGCAGCAAATGATAAGGACAGGAACTGGTCGACACTACGGAACAATGATAAATTACCTATAATATGAAATGTGCAAGCAAAACTAACCGTATAAATTTGGAAGAGACGTCGCTTCCATTGCCGCCGCCATTTGCACACAGACGTCCCCACAGGTCTAGCATCTTCGTCATGCTTTCAGATTCCTCGGCTTTGTTGAAATCTGTGGCCCTTGAACACAGCATAAAAGTCGTCCTGACAGGTTCCCACATCTCTTTGGCTCGTAAGAAGAACTGCACATTCCAAGCATCGGCTTCTGGCACCTTGGCACCGCTTATCTTTTGCTTCACTTTTTCTCTAACTTCCCCTCCCCATGGCGTCTGTCTAAGTTCGGAGACAGGTGCTGTATTACCATCTGGTCCGGGATGCACCCAGCTCTCCGCAATAGCCAATGCCTGCAGATCCACACGCTTCCAAACCTTTTCCAGTCGAGCAATAGGCCTTGAAAACAAAGCTGAAGAAATGGCTTTCCACGAACATTCGTCTCCCAGCTGCCTACTCAAGTCTCCAATTCTCACCCAAGCAGAAATGACGTCCGAACGGGAATGACCTCTGGCAGTCGCGCGATCATCTCCAAAAGTGGCCATCGATTTTCTCTTGTTTGATAAGCCACCAGTGGACGAGTCTTGTCCGAATATCTGAAGAAGAATGGTCTTTGTGAGCCAGTGAGGACGGGATTCGCTACCAAAGAAGGTCAAAAAACCATCATCAAGAGCGGAAGCACCATCCTCAGATCCGATGACTACGTCCGCTGTCATGTCTTCCGGTGTTCTCTCCCAAATGCTTCTATGGAACACATTCAGACTGCTGGCAATAAGATGGTGATCCAAACCCAAGAATATATCCCTCGTCAGTCCATCTTGTTCCAATGCGTTCCAAAAGGCGTGTTTTGTGGAACTTGGCATCTGTGAGACGAAGGAATTTGTCGGAGAGGGATTTCCATTGTCTAATGCTTCCAAGAGTGATGCCACAGGACCACTTGTCTGACCTGGCCTTGGGGAAAACATTCCAAGGTTCGGGGAGAGATTTTCGCCTAATGCAGGAGAAGGTGTGTATAATGCTTGGGTAGACGAAGACTGAGGTACTCCCGATGAAGATGCGGCAGAATACTCAGATAGAGTAGGAAAATCAGGTATAGTCTCTTTCCTCCACTCCTCCCATGCTTGGACATCGACTGGCTTTCGGTGGTATTTGAAATATTCATTGGCTATGAAGTAGACTTTGGCACTTTCATCCGCCCTCTGGTCTTCTTGTGCCCCAGAAACCAGAAAACTACAGCATCGCAGGAATTCGCTCTCGAATTTGGCCCTTTCGACAAGTTGTGGAAGACATAGAATAACAGCAGACGAGAACTGTGTCCATTGTGCATTAAGAGTCGTAACTTGAGGATCTCCATCCTGTTTTGATATGAAAGTTGTACCAAAGGCAGCCTCGTGCACAAGTGCGTCCAGTGTACCACTCTGAACACCACTGTCACCATGGACTAAATCTGGGTGTGTCCTCCTCCCCCAAAAGGCCCTCTTCCGTCTTCCTTCCTCTCTCTCTTTCCCCTTAGCCCTTGAGAACCCACCGCCATCATTCTGACTTATCTCATCAGGAGTCACACCACCTTCTTCCAACGCAGCCACAAGTTCTGTCGGAAATAATTCCTTCACTGCCGCAGCCCTGTCATTTGGCGGCTTGTAAAAGTATAATTTTGACCCTTTCAAAACTAGCTTGAATGGTTTCCAGCCCTTCGCCAACGCTCCGGTCCCATACTGGTGCGCGTACTGCTGGATTGAAGCCGGTGAGAACTGGCCAAGTCGGTTGACGAAACCAGAATGGTATATAATCTGAGACGTTCGCTTCTCATTCTGGTCGGTGTTGTCAGCTTGCGTAGGTTCGATGATTATAGGCGGGTCTAGTAAAGGTGCTGGTGGTAGCGATGGCCCAGAGATGCTTTTATGTGAATTTGACACGACTGGAGTGGTAGCGGTGCTTGAAGACTTGCTACTTGCATTGCGTCCAAATGGAAACGCTCCTCGGGTACTAGTTGCAGACACACTTACGTCTAAATCGCGCTCAGAAGACGCAGATCCTTTCCGCACAGGGCTAGGCGGTATTAAACCAAGTTTTGGAGGTGCCAATTTGGATGCCACGCGCGGTGTGAACGAGTGTGATCGTACGTGGGTAGGAGTAGTCAGACCTTGGCTTGGCCCTAGAGCTGTAGGAGCAGATCCAGAGGATGCCAGTACACATCCACTCTGGGGAGGTGATGAAGAGGGACTTGCGGTAATTATACTAGGAAATTCAACGTTCCTGTGAGAGGCGATCGGAGTGGACATAGAAGACGGTGTTGAACTTGTAACGCTGTCGCTACGATTATTTCTGTATAACTGGATCTTTTCGTGAAGATTTGTATCCAGAGGCGCAAGAGACGGAAGGGCGGTAGCAGAATCTGTAGATACTCTACCGAGGTCATCAGCAGACTTTGACCAAGGTCTCCTAGAAATATTGCGGAGATCCCCCATCGCCCTGCTAGGTGTTAATGGTCTCCCTGGCGAAGTAGGAGTGGGTGGCATGGACGGAATATCATCCACGATAGCACCAGGACGGCTCATCGACAGATCGAGGACAGACCTGATGTAGGGTTCAGTCAATTAAAGCATGAAAATCAATCAAAAGCGTTTCCGCAGTTCACCACGACCAACAAGGTGACTAGACAGGTCAGTTCGACACTACAGACAGCAAAAGTGTCATGCAGCAGCGAGACTGGCACTATCAAGAGAGAATGCAATCGTTGCAACAATGGAACGCGTGTCCACCACATAATAAGAAGAGAGGTTAAGACATACCTACTGCCAGCCCCATTTACGACATATGAATCTGAATGAAGGGTCGATAGTATAGGACGCGGATCTGTTGGCTGCGATATTTTGTGCTTTCTGTTGACAGAACTTGTGCTTGACCTTGGTTCAGCAGAACTAGTCAGGTTCTTGCTACCAGAAGGACTTCTGAACCACTTAGAGGGTTTTGTGAGGAGTTGGGTAATACCAGAAGGAGAAGTTGCGCGAGGAAAGTGGAATAGGCTAGGCGAGGAGGGTTGATCGGTGACATTCAAAGAGTTTGAGGACGGAGTGAGACGTCTCGGAGCCATGGATTGTAGAGTAGAAAATGGTAGAGATAGCGTGCCTTGAGCAGAGGCGGAGTTGTGGTCAAAGGAATGTTTGCCGAAAGCTAATATTTCGAGTGAGATCAAAGCTAGCGTGCATCTATCAACAGAAACGCACCCTCAAGAACTCGGACAACGACAAAGGGGATCTTCTTATTTACACAACCACGAGAGCCCGAGTCGTGGCGGCAAAGGTTGAGGAGGATGGATGTCTCGACAGCACAACGCGGTAAAATCCGATCTCTGGTTCTTTGTCCCCACTAGCCTCGAACGGCAGGGCTCACGAAATCATATCAGTCGGTACGTATACCTTCCACATATTGCTTTTTTTTGACTACATACTTTGGACAGTTCATCATACATGGCCCAGGGGAAATCCGAATCAAGTGCACGCGAGACATCAGGTTTCAAACGCAATAAATCATTGCAACTATGAGCCGACACACATTCATTACTGTAATGGACAGAAGGCAGGGAAGGACAATATGAAAATCACAACAGTTGTTGAAGGCGCCAACCGTGCACAGCTGATGATGATCAGACAATCTGCCAGATTGAAAAGCCGCTAGGGCCGGCCTTTCCCTCCGATACTGCTATCTGGATTGGGTATATCACCACAGACTCAGTTCGAGACCGTGGTTTACCAAAAACTCTCGTACTTCTTCGTAAGGTACAACTTCTTCACAACTCCCGTCCGCAGTAGTCCACCTTCTGCATATGGCACTATACCTCCATAAGAAGTATACCCTTGTCGTCCTGCATTTTCGCCCCTCGAACTCCTTTCACGGGCTTTGTACCGGAGGTAGGCGATGGCAGCTTCTCTCAGAACCAAACTTCGTACAGTACATTACTTTTATCCGGCATAAACGGTGTTGACGACTGTCTCTATGAAGAGCCTCCTAGGGCGATAGTAACCCTACATATCTTGCAACGAATCTCCTCATAAACAACGTTCACTGTGCCGTCATGGTCATCCTGCCATATTCCACAGACTTGGAAAATGACAATAACCACACCGAGGCAGCACATTGATATATGTGGTTGTAGCGGCCCCCTTTCATTTAGTTAAGGCTCTCAGAAATCAGCACACATCTCGTTCACCTTCCCGGCATCGCAGGTATCCAGATACTGAACCTCAGAGCAAACTCCTCTAGCCTTTCCCGCACAAACTTAACTGTGTCAGCTATCAATGTCTCAGTCTGGTCCAAATATGATTCTCTTGTCAACAGATTGGAATGGACTAGGCGACCTATGTAGTATTTGCGGCCATATTCAACTTTTTCTACTTCTCTACGTCGAAGGTCTACCCTTTCTTACCTTTCAGCAACATCCCCAAACTCCTTGAACTTGTTATTTTGGCTGCTCCTCGAATACGTCCTGATTGTTTATAGCAAACTACTGCTTACACAACAACTTGATTGGGATCCTGATTTTACATCTTTAACCTTGGCAAATTATCCCTCAAGCCCCTTGCCTCCTGCAAGCGGGTACTTATTGGCATATTCATAGTCTTCATCCGAAGGATTGATCTGGGATTCTCTATAGAAAAGCAGCCCTCAAAAATTCGCCACGACGTGATGTTTCTCGATTAGCGTGAAAAATGTTTGGTAATCTGTCTGTTGAGATGAAATCTGACCCGCTGTGTAACCTGCTCCCAAACACACCCAAAATAGAGAATGCAGATGTCAGTTAACCGCAGGGTGGCAAAGTAAGCCGAACCGTTGGACATTAGACCTTTTGAACTAAGAAGATCTGACGTAAATCTGCTCTGCCAGGCGGTAATTAAAAGTCTTGTATATTCACGTGGATCAGTCACGGTTTCTCACGTCTGCTCATCATCCTGAAAAATGACTTCCACCGCTGACCCCAATTCTGGCGCGGAGTCCATTGCAAGAACAGCGAAACAAGCATTCGAGGCCTCACAGCTAATCTCTTCCTCGGAGCGTACACAAGCACTAACCGCAATTAAACATGAACTCGCAGCCAGTAAATCGGAGATCCTGCAGGCCAACAAGAAGGACATGCAGGTGTGTCACTTTGCAACACACAGAGCTACCGAGAAGTTAATCTCTCCTCCAAGGCAGCTCAAATTGAAGTCGATGCGGGTCGGATGTCTACTTCCCTGCTAAGTCGACTTGATCTGAGTAAAGGGGACAAGTGGGACTCTATGCTACAAGGCGTACTAGATGTCGCAGATTTGCCTGACCCGACAGGAAAAGTGTCTTACGCTACTGAACTTGATGATGATCTCGAATTATACCGTGTCGCCTGCCCGATCGGTGTCCTTCTCGTCATCTTTGAAGCTCGACCCGAGGTTGTTGTAAACATCGCGGCTCTGGCTATAAAATCTGGTATGCACAATTTATTTGCTCGGGGCCGATGTATTAATATTTTTGGATAGGAAACGCAGCAATTCTTAAGGGTGGTAAAGAATCAAACAACACCACTGTCCTTCTTTCTGAAGCAATCCAACGTGCCTTATCCAAGACGGCACTCCCAGTGGCTTACATCCAGACAATTCAGACCCGCGCAGAAGTGTCAGCCCTCCTCGGCCTAGATCAATACATCGACCTCGTCATTCCCCGAGGCAGTAACAGTCTTGTTCGTAACATTCAAAATAATACAAGGATCCCGGTGATGGGCCATGCCGATGGCTTGTGCACCTTGTATCTGGATGAATCAGCCGACATAGATAAAGCCGTTCGCATTGTTGTTGACTCCAAAGCATGTTTTCAACCATTTCTTTCATTCTCTGAGCTCAACGATCGACTATCTAGACTGACTACCCAGCCGCTTGCAACTCAGCGGAAACTCTTATCATACACACGTCCCTTCTCAACACGACATGGCCTGTAGTTGCTCAAGCTCTCCTCTCCAATAACGTCACGCTCTTATGCGACTCACCAACACTATCCGCCCTACAATCTCTAACACTGCCACCCATGAACGTTCAAACGCACGTTAAACCCTCCACGCCCGAGTCATACAATACGGAGCACTTATCCCTGACCCTCTCAGTCATCGCACTTCCATCCCTCGCATCCGCAGTTCAATTCATAAACTCCCACTCTTCACACCACACGGATTGTATCATCACAGAATCAGATGAATCTGCCTCCATATTCTGCCGCAGCGTTGACTCAGCGGGAACTTTCGTCAATGCGAGTACGAGGTTCGCCGACGGCTTCAGATACGGTTTCGGCACCGAAGTGGGAATCAGCACAGGAAGGATACATGCCAGGGGTCCGGTGGGATTGGAAGGTCTCGTGATTTATAAGTATATGCTAAGAGGGAAGGGGAAAGAGGGGCATATCGTAGGCGAGTTTGGTTCTGGTGCTGGAAAGAGGAAGTTCAAACACAAGGAAATCGAAACTGATGTGGCACCGTATTAAAAAAAGATGGAACCGCTTTGGGAACATCTGAAATTCTCTATACTACTAGTAGATCTGTAGTACTGTATTCCGTAGCGTTGCTCTTTCCCGATGATGCCCCATCTGAATCGTGGCATCATGACTGTCTCTTGCCCACAAGAATCTGTACTGTAATTGATATTGATCTTGACAGAGCAAATGTTCACCGTCATCACGGGAGACGAAAATTCCGAAAATTAGTTCATCATGTATCATCCATATACTGTATATTTGTATCATCAAAATACCGATGTTACAATGATGCAAAACATACAATTAATACTATACAAGATTCATGGTACAAGATCCCCGCTTTCATCTTCCCGTCCATATGACGAGCGTTCCTCAAACGAATTTCCATGCCTTTGTATATTGCTTTACCGTCATCTTCACCTTCATTATAACTGTTCCGGTAATGATGTCGATGATACCATCGTTAATCCTTATGAAGTATGAACACCTTCATCTCCATCGCCACCTCCATCAGGGCCATTATTCCATCCCACCGTTGACATCGGTAAATTGTCGGTTGCATCCGGAGAGGCAAATAAATTTAAGCCTAGAGCGTTATGATCTCGATTTAGGAACGTATCAACTGTCGAAGTAGCAGGGAAAGCCTGTTCGGAATTTTGGGACTGCCGATGCCGTTGACCATCTATAAGCGGGATAAATGCTTCAGGTATGTTTCCGTATTCCGTGCAACCAGGAGAGCAGATTGCAATCGGCAGGCTCAGGGGCGACAAAGATCGATATTTCCAGTTCACGTCGTGCTCGGACGGGGGAACGGGCGAACGCCTATATCGTCCTGTGGGTGCGGCAGTACCAAGCTGGCCTGAACCAGGTCCAGAGGTACCTTGGGCTACCCGGAATTATCAGTGAAGTCTGATTGGTATGGGGTGAATAAGAACTAACCGAACGACTGAGTGGACAAGTCAGGATTCTGATAAGATTCAGGGCACAACATGGTTCCAGACGACATCTCGCCGCACTGAGCCGGAGGCCGTAAGATACTGAATTCGGATGAAGGAGCTGGGGATGGTGAGCAGGCCCCGATCGCTAGAGGAACGGAACCCGGACAGGAACGCCGTGGAATGAGCGCATATGACTCAATTCCACAGTTTCACAATGAAATGGAATGAGCAATTGAGGTTCTGGCATCTCTACCACCGACGACATCGACATTGTAGATGCCATAGAGGGCATATATGGGATCTGGCTTCCACATCTGCGACGAAGAGAGCGAAGCACAGATGGATCGATAAATCCAGGTGTCCTGAAAGGAAGGTCCATGTAAGATGGGCCAGCAGGAGGGTCCAAACAATGTAAACCGTCAGATGGATTACTGCCATGGCTATAGTGAGAAGGTGACTGGATGCATGGTTCAGAGGTGGAGCGAATCGCTGTGGGGAGTGGAAGTGTCGTTTTCTTGCATGAACAACGACGGCAGGAGCTTCGGGAAAGATAGCATATATTTGCGCACAGCGCAACAAGTCCTACCCCCGCAAGTACAGCACCTACAACTATAACTCCCCAAGCAGCCTTGACCAGCTCATCTATAACTGCCTGTTGTAGAACGTCAGCCTCCAAAAGTACAGAGTCCAATTTGAAGGTCAAGTCAGACTCACGCTATAGTTTCGCAGTGAGAACGAAGAGTTCATCCACAACGAGTCTTCGGTATGAAAAAAAAAAACAGGATCAGATTCGCCGTTGGACAAAGGAAACAATGCAGAATTCCATTGAAGGTTTTAAGAGCTTCACGGAATCAAAGAAGGCTGTTACGTCGCTACGAGGATACCACTTCCTTGCGACTGGAGAGGGTGGACGTAAGAGCCTGCCTTTCAAGCCAAGGCCGCCGTGGGATCAGGTTGAATACATGCAGCAAAGCTCAGGCTTGAATGAGGGGCGAGGACGCTGTTTCAATGGCATGAGATGGTGGCCGCGTGAGACAAGTAGCACATTTGTGTCTTTTTACGGGCCTGCACTGTGACTGCTATGTAAGACGTCGAACAGTCGAGATGGTATTAGACGAAAGGCGATCATAGGCAGCAGGACTTTTAGTGGTGCCTGATTCGGTTACCGGACTAACGTTCAACTACTATTAGTAGTGCTGTAGTAACTGTACCACTAGCAGCCACTGGGAACTTGTGGGAAGTACCAGCTTTAAACTTCCCTCAGGTGAGGAGAATATCTTTTTTTACAATATATGAACTCTCGTGTCTCACTGACAACCACGATAGGTCTCGAGTGAAATATTCATTGTAATGTAAGTAGCAGGTCTCGGCCGACGCTTGAAACATTACGACACAGTGCCAGCGAACTCATTCTCCAAGATGACACCCGATTCAAAGGCTATCCTGACGGTTTAATTGTGAAGTAGAACCCTGGCATTTCTTTGTTACATGACAAAGTTGTTGAGAACCTAAAGCTGAGGAGGCGGTGGGCAATTAATGGACATCGAACGCCGCTGGTAAAGGTTCGTCAGGACTCGTTAAAAAATCGTTTCATGTCCTTGGCGCACACAGTCGAGCACTGCGAGGAGCCGATCTCATGTGTAGGACACAAGGCTAGATGCGTTGTGAGACAATCTATCATGATGCTACCCTGGTCATCTCTGCTGCTGCCAGCACCGGACTGAGTTTTCCATCCCACTCGCAGTCCCTACGACCACAGGTCCACATTCTCACTCGCGATCAGGTTATCCATAATCCATTGACCGTTGGCACATCAAAGATATTTTGACTGCTCATCATCGATTGCGGGATGATCGCATCTTCTGGTCATCGCTTTTCTCAGGATTCGGGACTGTGCTCAAGTTGCTATCTCCTTCCATCTATTTCAGTGGACTCTTGAAACCCGACATAAGAGAAGCCCAGAGCTGCTGTTTTGAGCTGTTGGAGCTCACTCTGAATACAAAATACCATCAATTTACCCTGAGCGCTGGGCGCCGAGCAATTGACGAAGTTTGGAAATTTGATGATCCTACATCGCATTTATGTCGCGACGTATAATTTCCCCGCATAGTACGCACACGAAAACAAATATTGAGGGCTTCTCGCGAGCATAAACATACTAAAAGAGCAGAGTCACTTGGAGTAGAAGTTTTTAATCTCCACTATAACGACGATAAACAACCTTTTGGGTGGCCCAGTCATTCCTAAACGAAAATCCATCCAGAATCGACTCAAACCTACTCGTCAGAATCCTAGACCCGGAACTCCCCCATTATGATCAACAAAGGTGACGGGAACCTTCACTACGATACGGTAAACGTTTCAACTCAGTTCAAACAATCATGAAGATTTCAATTCAGTCCGTATGATACTACTAAACCCTAGCTGTGCCGCATTCGAGCTCTGGACTGGCGATCTTTTGGGTGTATCCGCAATTGCAACAGTTTCGCGTCTAAGGACATCTGATCATCGCCTGCAGGAATCTTTAAAACCAGGAAGCTTCGGGCTGAGAACTGTTCTCCCCTCTTCCGTGTGCCTACAAGAAAACAGAGACAGCATTCAATTTCAGCACTCGGTTGATGACATATGGAAAACATGGGAATCCCCCATGCTGCGCTCATCCAGTACTTGCAGCACCAGAGAAATATCGTGGATGTGAGTTCTCTCCCTAATAAGATGGTAGTTTTTCTGAATGCTACATGCACAGTACATCTATAGTGCGCTTATACTCGCTACGTTTTACAATTTTACTGACCTGACGCACAGTTTCTGCATCTTCCGTTCTGGTATTCATACCTGTCTTCGAGCGTGTCAATGTTGACGTAACTTGACCATAGATCTATGACTACTTCTTGACGCTACATCTAGAGATCAAACACGTCTGGCATTCACGGTGGAACTATACTAAAATCCTCTTTCTGGTGATTAGGTACACGAGTTTTGTCACTATGTGCTTTGCACTTCATAGTAAGTTTTGTTTGTCTGAGGTGGCTTAAGATACAATTGGATTCTTTTGCAGACCAATTGTTCTCTGACATTTCGGCAGAAAAATGTAAGATTACATGTCCAATACTAGTCTGTACGTGACTCGTCAGATATCAACGCGTTGGTTGATGTAAATCTGGTCGAATAGGGTTTTCGGTGTTTGACATGACCTTAGCAGAGGGTGAGTGTCGTTATTCCTTACGACTTTGTCCTCCACAATATTTTTGCGTTTCGAAGCTATCCTCGCTGTCAGGACTTGGGCGGTTTGGAACGGAAACAAGATAGTTGGCATCGGACTTGTCACTCTAGTACTTGGATCTTTGATTCCACAAGGCGTTATTCTGCACAAGTTCATTCAGTCGTTAGAATGTACGTCCATATCTCCGCACTGGATATCATAATTTGATTCCACTGTCCGTGTAGATGCACCTCCTCCGTATCCAGGCTACAGGGGGTGTTTTATCACGAAGGCTGATAGAATATTGTGGGGAAGCTTCACCGTATCAACTATCATCGAATCCGGTGAGTATTTTGGCTCCTTCAGTGCTTTTCTTTAAACATTCACCCTCGCAGTCGTCCTTGTGCTCACGGCAGTTAGTGCTTTCCGGACATGTTCGTTTGTGCCATGTTTTTCCATTATTGTCAGGACGTCATTATTTTGGTCATTGCAGATCGGCAGGGTAATATTAGTAAACTCCGTCACAAGGTCCACAGAGACGGCGAGTTACTGTTCAATATTTATCTTCATCCTCGGGGAGATTTACGTGTCCTTGACAGGTCTTTTGTTTTACATCTATTTGCTTTGTGCTTCTTTTGGTCCAAAGACGCGCCCCTGACGCTCATAATTGTCTTAATAGGCATATCAGTTACAAATGTAGCTGTTACGGCTGCTCTGCCTGTAAGCCCCATCCGTTGAACAGCGGATGTACCTCATGTTGACTTATGAGAATTTCTATAGGTTGACCTGATCAATTTGGTAACCCCGTGGGTGTGAAATCTACTTATGTCTTGATTTCAATCTAAAGGCTTCTTAGTTGGCAGCTCGTCCTAATGTCCGTACTTGCTGCCCGGATTGTCCTCGATATTCGAGGTGTAAGCGAAAAAACCCCGTACACCAGGTTTCACTCTTACTACCACGACCCATCAATATCCTTGCCTCTCGATCTTCTGAGTGAGCCCCCTGGGGTTGAAGTACAATGCGTGGTCGAGATTCATGAAGAGGTTTCAGTATGCTCACATTGACAACGCAACCGTGGATCGTTGTAAGAGTTTATATGTATAGATGCCGAGCCTGAAGTTCTGGCTGTAGTTCGCATAGGAAAGCTTCATCGAAGACAAGTCATGTATGATTGGATATATTGAAATAGAATTAGTTAGAAATGCTTGTCTTGTATCCTGAAGGAAAAAGATCCCATCACGCTTGAATCGTATTTTACTTTACGAAAAATGCAAATTCCCCTAAGGTATAGATAAGGACCAACCTTAGATCAATCAAGTATCAAGCACTTCCTCCTCCCTCCAGAGTCAGAACTAGTCCGAACTTTTCATCGATTAGGTGAGAAGGGGATGCTAGCGTTTCTTAGGAGATCCTTCCGTTCCTTGAATTCTACCTGTGACAGAACCTCCCCCCAGCACACGTCGGTTTTATTTCATCCTGTTCAGAATACAAGTTGTCGGGGAGTCTTACACATCTGGAAAGTGCATGACGACTATGCACGTCTAAGTAGTCTAGATAGCCCGGTTAGGTCATTTGTCA
>QLOR01000533.1:0-25728 GCA_003313825.1 Sarcodon aspratus
TCTCGTCCTAGACACAAATGTGCCCGTGCCAACCAAAATCCCGCCTCATGAAGTTCTGGTCAAAATTCAAGCTGCCTCTCTCAACCCCGTGTAAGTTCCCACCCCCTTCGCGAACTACGTATCCTCACCACCCACTCTTATCAGATCATTCAAGCTCATGAAACTATTGCCCAACTCGTTCTTGAAGCGAATTGCAGAACAAGATCTTGCAGGAGAAGTAGTCGACCCGAATGGCTCAGAGTTCAAAGTCGGAGATAACGTGTTTGGGTTTGTGAACGTTCAGCACGGCCTTTCAACTCGTCAAGGGTCTCTTGCGCAATACGCCTACGTGCCTGCTGCAAATATCGTACACAGGCCACAGAACGTTACTCCTAACGAAGCTTCTGGTCTTACTTTAGCGGGTCTCACCGCGTACCAGTGTCTTTTCGATGAGGCAAAATTGGAAGAGGGACAGACTGTTTTCATCAACGGCGGAAGCACTAGCGTGGGCGCTTACGCGATCCAATTCGCAAAAGATAAAGGCTGCAAAGTCGTCGCCAGTGCTTCTGGAAAAAACGAACAATTTGTCAGAGATCTGGGTGCAGACGAGGTAAGCCAGATGTATCATTTTTTATTATTATTTCGATGATCGATCTTATTCTTGTCTAGTTCATCGATTACACGGTTGCCCCGCTCCACGAGCACTTGTCTAAGAATCCCCCTAACCCAAAGTTCCATGCAATAGTCGACGCTGCGGGTTTATCACATCCGTGGTTGTACACTCAAAGTGAAGCGTATCTTGCCCCCGGAGGAACATTTGTCTCTGTTGGACCTCAACCTAATGGTGTAGGCTCAATAGTCCAAGTGGCGTGGCATATGTTCCTTCGACCTCGTTGGGCGGGTGGAACTAACAGGAAGTTCAAGTAAGTTCTCGTTGAACTTTTCGGAAGGTAACAAGCAGTTTCTTAACGCTCTGTCAGGACAATGAGGCTCTCGCCTAATAAAGCTGAGCTAGAAGAAATTCAAAAGCTTGTTGCAGATGGCGGGTGTTTTCTTTTCAGTTCATCCTCTCTAGAAATCTAACAACGCATAACAATAGGCAAAGTGAAACCCGTGGTGGATTCAGTTTACAAGTTCGAAGACGCAGTGAAAGCCTATGAGAAGCTGATGTCAGGTCGGGCGAAGGGTAAAATTGTCGTTGAAATTTCGGATTAACAGAATTGAATATGGCGAGTTTCAAATGTATGCTATTACTTGGATATATTGTATTTCATCTTTTAATGTTATTTCTCTGACGTACTGATGCCCTTCAATGTCGTGACGTTATCACGTTTCCGACCAGTAAATCCTTATTCAATCCTTTTTACGACCACGGAAATCGCAACGGCTCTTGTGGGTTGACCATGATCAATAGAAACACTCATTGATTATAATTGGGAGGCAAAGACTCGGAGGGTGCAATTTGTCAGTCTGGATTAGTCGACAAGCCGGAAATGAATGTGAACATCGTGGGGTGTACGGTTTGCAGCTCCCCAGCCTCTTGATACAACCGCTACAAACCTATATACTATGATCTCCTCTCCACTGGGGCCTATTATCCGCCAACGAGGCCCATAGGCTCATTGCGTCTCGTTATACGCCAGGTCCATCTGACCAACGCCCTAACCGTCTTTCTCATACCTGTTATCGCGGCCCTACAGTAACAGCACGCCAATGAGCAACATCATCGCCCCTCTCGTCAACTACAGGCTAAACGTCGACATCCTGTATTTGATTTTCCAACACGTCTTGTATTGTGACTCGACCGTTGACAACGAATGGCCCTCCAAGCTCAGCATAGTCTCGCTAATCGCCTTGTCTCACGTTTGCCAACTTTGGCGCAATGTCACGTTGGCTGCCCCAACGTTATGGGCTAATATCTACTTTGCCCATTGCGAGTTGGCGCTAGAGTCCCTCAAGCGCTCCAAATGCGCCCTTCTTGATGTCACAATGGTGCAGGTTCCCGTAAGTGCCTCTTTTTTTCATGACAAAACTATATATAATCATACAAACTTGATCGTTTTGATTTCATACGAAATTTTTAATAAACCCTTGTAGAGATGTCAGTTTGACAACCTGGTTAAGCACCTGGTCCCCCACGTACACCGTCTTAGGCGTCTGCGCACCATTGACCTCGGCCAAGAGCACACTGAATATCTGTTCAAGGCTCTCCTGGGGTCGCCAGCGCCAGTGCTGCAAACGCTGCAACTCAGCGATTCCGGGCGTTACAACTCTCTTCTGCCTTCCCTATTTGATGGACACACGCCACATTTACAGACGCTGTCGTTACGGCGTTTCTGCTCATGGCCGGCCGCCTTTTGCGCTACTCTCACCAGGATCGAGTTGTTCTCGCAGCCGCTGGATTCGCGTCCTACCATGACCCGATTCCTCGATCTTCTCGAGGCTAGTCCGAACCTCGTCCATCTCCGCGTATCGCTCGCGGGCCCGGTAGCGGATGACGCTCATGCAGAGCGGATGTTACGTTTCAGACATCTCAGATTTGTTTACGTACAATTCGTAGAGACGGCGTTCCTCCTTCGTCATTTCTATATGCCTCCCGACGCGGTTTTGAAGATAAGGATATGGCATCGTTGGGGGATAAGACCTATATTCCCAGAGCGTACTTCACATTTGGCAAATATGGAGGATATCCGCCGTGTAACCTTGTGCAATTCCAAATCGCTCACGATCACAGGGACGAACTCTGAAGGGATTGACGTCCTCGACATTTCCGGCGACAGAATCATCGCGCAAGATCTCGACGTGTGGCGCCTTTTTGGCACGGTGGATTTCAGCAAAGTGCAGGAGCTTTGGGTACAGCAGGTGGATGACGACGAGGACTCGGGGTCTGTCAATTTCATCTCCTATCCAAAAGTGTGGATCCAGCTTTTCGAGCATTTCGCTTCGCTGCGAAGACTTGTGCTGTGCAACGTTCTAGAGTCGAATATTTTGGAGGCGTTGATCAATCAGGGTGAGGATGAGAGGGTTTTGTGTCCTGGTTTGCGCACATTGCATGTATATGAGGAAAATCCGATTTCGGGTGCCAAAGTGGATTTCTTCTTGCAGTCGAGGAGGAGAATAGGACGTCCGCTTGAGCATATCAAGATCATGCTTCCGGCGCGTGTTGATGAGGCCAACTTCATTCCTGGCTCATTTTCCTTGCCTGGATACAAGTCTGTCATTATCGAGAACCGAAATAGTCCACCTGAAGTAGAGAGGACGGTATTATCATGTCATTAGTTGGAACAGTTATGCGGGCTCAACAGATATTTTCCTTTGGCCAGGGGGTCGTGTCTTAAACGCGTCTTTGGCATATTCAGATAATGACAACCATCGTCATATTGGGGTACACCTGTTGTCTCACTGAGCTTTTTTTGTGATCTCTGGGGGACGTATTGCTGCAAAGGACTATTGACCCTACCTCATCACCACTTGGTACAAGTGCATGTATAAGATATATTGGATTGGTAACTCGGAGGGTGATGAAACCGGGTCACTTTCTCCATCCAATCTTATTAGGAATAAAGGATGTTGAGGGTTGCCAAAATCAATACGACCACAACAACTTCAAAGTATCCCATCCACTGGGATATAATCCTTGGCCGTTTCCCGGTCTACAATAACAAATGAGAAATGACAGATTTGAAAAGAGAATGGACTTGCACAATTACAACAGTAACACGTACACCCGGTGGCCAATACGGGGTATATAAAGCAACAATGAAAGAACTCTACTACGATGACGAAGTCTCGCCCTGATTCTCCATCTGTGGCTGTAGCTCGTCGATGGGCAATCGAACGAGACGATTTACAGGAGACGTTTGAGTATTATGATCTTCCCCATTAGCCGAATTTTGCACTGCGATAATGTCGAACGTGGGTATTAGAATAACACACGACGACGACGAAGAAACGTACGCGTTAGGCTTAGGATATAGAACATATCGGACCAGTGTTCCATGGCTCTCCCAATAGCTGTTTAGACTCCAATTATTGCAGCAGTGGTCTTTTTTTTAGGGAGAGACGGAAGGGACAGGGAGGGAGGGTTTGTTTAAATCACCGCACCTGTAGTCGCCTCAGCAGTCGTAGACAGATCTGCAGCCATGTCTTCAAGCGTGGATATAAAGTGTGCGCCGGAGCGTTCGAGGGCGGCGATTGCCTCGAATTCTTTCTTTTTGTTTTGTAGGGTTTGTTGGGTTGCGGATTGTGAGCTTGATTGGCCGAATTGGGAGCGGGAGGAGGTTATTGATTGTCGCATTATTGGGTGGAGGGGGAGGGGAAGGTAAAAAGTTCGGAGTGGAAGTTGAAAGCCAAGAATAGGAATAGTAAGGAAATGTTAATCTTCTATTTCTTACGCTCATGACGCACGAGCAACTCGTGCATGACAGAATCAACCTCGTTCGACTGGTTCGACGGCTGGAAAAAGCTGTTGCGGAGGAGCGATGGGAACCCCAACAGACCTCAGAGGATGCACAACGCACTAACACTGGCAACCCCTACATGATCTGGATCAAAGCACAGGGGACACTGCAGGTATGTTCGTTCTTCATAGTTTTCTTCTTCGCACTTATGCAAGATATTCTGCTCTTAGAAACTGAAATATGCAAGATCTTTATTGAAACTTGTAGAGTTGGAAGAGGATATTGGGTAAGTTGTGCGTGCGTGGCTTCGTCGGGACAATTTGTCTCATTTCTTGACACTCAGGAACGTTCAAATTGATTATGGGAGTCTACGCGAGACGCTGAATCGGCTGGAAGAGGTCGTGAAAGAGGCAAACGAGGTGACGCATTCCCAGTCCATCTTTCATCTGCGTCACTTTGTTCACACCGTCCGCTTTTAAATTGTAGAGGATTACACCTTCCCCAAGGAGATTCCCTCCAATGCTCCCCAAGATGCCCCAACCAATCTATGCCGATACTGCGGAGTCAGTCTCTACAAAAGAGCCTGGATCTGCTGCGGAAGCGACTGTTTCGCCCGTGGAAGATGCAGTGCCACCAGCCGAGTCCCTGAAGGATCTTCTGCTGTCGTCATCAGACATACCTCCACCGCAGGTAGCAGTACCCTCGGCGGCTACAGACACACCAACCCGTCGCGCTTTACAATCCTCTTCTGCAGTGCATGAGGAACTTTCGGTTCAGCTGGCCCAGATGGCGACTCAACTCAAGCGGAATGCGCTGCACTTCTCAGAGAGCCTGGTGAAGGACCAAAGTGTTGTCGAAGAAGCACAGGAAAAGCTGGAGAAGAACTACGGGTTCATGAAGACAGAACGGACAAGACTGCGGGACCACGGAGGGAAGAGCAGTAGCACTACCTGGTTGACGATGGGCAGTATGGTAATGGTCGCTGTGGCATTTGTTGTCATGTTTTTCATTATTCGATTGACTTGACTGTCCCCTGCCCTATGTCCGTGGACCGCTGAACGAGGAGAGTTTATCACCTAGACCGCTGCGTGAGACTTGCAACTCCATGGAGACCGTGCAGGATTTTTGGTACCTCATACAATTATCAAAGGGAGCACAAAATGCGCCGGACCTGAATTATCGGACACTTGGAAAAACACCCCATTCGCCCGCTTTGATTGCCAACGTCCGATATTTTTATTTCCCCTTTTGCAGAACTGATTTGTGATCAGACAAAATGGTCCTGGATGATGGTGTCATTAACTTGCTACGCCGATCCCCAATTTATATATCGCATAGACGTGGATAAATAATTTCAAGTCATCAATATGAGATAGGTATCAGGAAAAGCTATGCCGTAACGAACAGGATATATATTAGATCCCTATATGTCGTATGTCGCCAGACTGGTTTACGCACTGACAGTCAGGAGTCCAAACCAAGTACCGAGCGCGCAGTTGGTCTCGTGCTTCAGCACGGTGACTACGGGCATCATATCTAGAACAACTTTTGGTCTTCCCTTATCAGCATGTCCGGACGGTCTCTACAATGTCCTTGTGGGTCACACATACTAAACCGCCGGTTGGTTGCACATGGTCAGATACTTCCGGATTCAATATTACTTCCCCAATGGATCCATCACAATACGAGAACACGCCGTATATATAATGCAGCGGCAACATTTTTATGCCGCTACGGCGCTGGGACAGAAAGTGAATTGTGTATACGTGACTTTTTAACAACAACTGCCCGCAGCGACTTCTCACCACAGATCACCCGGTCGCCCCGTTGATCGGCGAGCCGAAATTAAAAACATCCCTGTCTTTTACCAAGCAAGGACAAGCCTTCTATCTCCCACTCTCCCACTCTCATCCCTTGGTAAGTAGTCTCCAAACTCAGAAGTCTGGGATTTCATATGTGGATAGTAACGGATCAACACCACACTAATCAGCAATTTAAACATACGCGTTCAACGATTTTTGATTTCTCGGCAACTCAAGAAATTCTGATGCGGTGATACCTTTGCGCGCGCCCGCGCATGTGAATTGAAAGTATGTGTATATTGTCTGACATACACAACGACAACTTTTTGATATCAAACGATTTTCATTGGTTGGCTCTTGGCTGATTTGATGAAGAGAAGATTCTTTCTAATAACGATATTTGAACAGCCATCTCTGGAACCCATTGACGCAAGATCGCCGAAAACTCAGGGGCTAAAGTTGGTATGATGAGCGTAACCTATGTGGGAAAATAAAAAACAGGGTTCGCTTGAGGTGGGATTTGTTCCGCAACTGAGCGTTGGTTTTTAGAGCGCTTCAGCTGAACATGGCAACTTGGTCTCCCTCGGTACGGATCTAACGTTCCAACATTTGTAATCGATGGCGAACTCATGCGCGCGGCACCGAGCCAGTCACTTTGTACTACGGCTCTTACTAGCGTTCTGAGTCCGCAGAGCCAACTCAATCAAGCTGCGGTAGGGATGGGGGGAAAGAGTGAAAAGGCAAAGGCATTTCAATTTGCAATGACGCAAAACCCAAAATCCAGCGAAAAACAACTCGTGAGCCGAGAGAGAGAGAGACACTGTAGAAAATCCATTTCGTTTCAATAGACAGGATCATCCTTTCGATCCTTTCATCTGAAAACCTAACGACAAACTACAAAAAGTGTAAAAAAAAGTAAAAAGTCATAGCTCTACGAGTTCGTGAGAGTTCATCATTTCCAGCAAACAGAACGAAACAATTCTGACGAGAAAAAAAGTGTTTACCTAATATCCAAATCTAATCCAAACTCTTCAAGCCCTTTAAAATAGGGCGACGATCGATCCTCCAATGCATTTGGAGGTCGACTCTCTATAACCACACACAGTCCGATAACCTTGAAGGTTAAGCCGTATCAGGCGGAGGCTAATCGAGCCGATGACTACCAGGTGTATGCTGTTAAATGATCTATGCAGTTTGGTGCATCAAAGGCAGGGATAACCATCCAGTGCTCGAACATCATATGTCCTGTTGGGAAGAGATTGCAGTGGGTGCGGGCAGAAGAAAAATAGCCGAGGTCGCACAGAATGCTGACGGAAAAGGGAGCAGGTTATGAACTCGGGTGAACGGTGCATCGTAGACAGCGGAGCAGATCCGTAAAGTAATAGCTATTAAAAGTTCGTAAGACCAGTCATACGTATTCGGCCCCATCGCAAGCGCTTGGGTGCAGCAAAATTATTCGTTTAGTTAGTCGTGTGTTCCTCCATTCGACAACCTATCCGTCCTGGTGGGCCGCTCGACGATCCCGAGGCGTACGAGATCTCGGAGGTCGTTGATTGGAAGCGGACAACCCAGTCATGCAAATCGACAGCTGATTGTCGATGGAGGACTTCAATAATAATAGCAATATAAGATTGGAACCGCGATGGAAAAATACACGTGAGGTGGGCGATGTGTGGCGTGATGCAGTGGACTAAGCAATGAACATGTGCATGGTTTCGTGATAAAATGACGAGGCACATTAAAGCAGACAGAAAGCAGGGGAGTGGATGTACAGATGTAGGGGAGACGAGTTGGTTGTTGACAGTAGCGACTGCAATGGAACTGTTCCCCCCAATTGAATGAGGAGATGGACGAAGACCGATGACGACGAGGGTAGGGCCAGCTAACCGCGTTGGCATGGTCTGTGGCCCGTATGGTTATTCGTACTCTCCGTTACGCCCGAGCACTAGTCTCATAAGCGTTGTTTACGGTCGCTGGTTTCAATCCAAACCAGCGCAACCAGTTCTGATTGTGTCCAGTATCATCGTCCTCGTCATCCGTTTCAGGAGGTGCACCCAAACCTTCCACATTTGCAAAGCTCACGTATCCATCAATCTGACGACACATTGCCGAAGCTGTACGAGCATTGAAAGATGGTGAAGAAGGAGTATGAGGCGAATGCGGGGAACGATTGATCCGCGGAGAAGTGAGATGCGAAGGATCTGAAGGACTCCGATACAATGTTGCTGGAGCATGTGGGGGTGTCAGAGGGGGTGTCAGAGAGTCTAGAGATGCCTGTCTTGGCGAGGAAGGTGGCAGATGTTGCGAATGCACAAGTGGAGGACTTGACGACGCAGACTGCAAAAGGATGAGATTGTAAGAAATAAAGACAGTTCATAAACACAGACCATCCAATCATCGCTAGAGCTTCTGGTATGTGTTCTCGGTCTGCTAACACTCCTGTTCCCATTACAACGTTTATGTTCCCTAGCTTGATTTAGAACGCCGTCAAGCCGACTCCTCAATACAGCGTCGTGAGGGATTGCGTGCTCCTCGTGTGATGACGTGGACTTCGGTGAACGTGGCATTGTTGACCTCCGCGACACAGGAGGTGATGTACCCGAACGTACGGACTTCTGATCAAGACTTTTGTGTCTCACCAACGTTGCCTTCGATGGTAGAGTGATATTGATCTCTCCAGACACACCTGACGATGCAGATTTGAACAGAAGGCCTTGGATGTCATCACATTCACAGTCAAAATCATCCTCGTCACGCCTTTGGGTCTGCAGCTTAGACGACAGAAATGAGAGAGGGGACGAGGTGTGTTCGTGAACACGGTCGTATTCTTCTGCACGACGCAGCGTGTCTCTCAACAACTTTTCGGAACGACTCGAAGGACGCATGTTGACAGCAGGAGATACAGGTCTTGAGGGGTGACTGGATGACTGCTGACGAGGATGTGAAGCTGGGCCGGGATACAGGTCCAGAAGAGATTGTTGAGGAAGGCGAGGGGAGGGTTGATGAAAGTGGTTGGATGGAGAATCTAATATAGCGGAATGTACTTGAACCGACATTGCTAATGTGGCGCGTGCTCGTGGTGGGAAAGGGGGATGAGAGGACGATGGCGGTGGTGTTTTAAATCTAGATGCCAGTCGGTAATGTGTCAGTTGATTAGTAAGAATTAAAGCAGCTCGAGGTATGAGAACATGCCTTTGTGACCTGGTCGGAGTGTGCAATGAAAGCGGCGAAGGAACAGCAAAGACAAAGCACGGACTCGACTCTGAACTTGTGTCAAAAGAGGAAATGGAAGAGGAATGCGTCAAAGTCGCGCAGGACAGACTGGATGAATGACGATGCTTTCTGGGAGGAGTTGACGGAGCCTTATTCACAGATGAATTCGGGTTCGACGCGTAGCTTGCAGAGGGGTCTTGATCAGTGGAGAGACTGGGATCAAGCTGCTGCTGGGCAGTGCACCGAAGATGAGGGTGGGAGACAGAGTGTGATTTAACGTGTGCGGATGAATTATTAAGAACTCGAGGCGACCGAGAGGAACTGGGACGTTTCAATAAACGAGTTGAGTCGGAATTTACATACAGGCTGTTGTCGGGCCGTGAACTGGGACAGAAGTCAAACGTCATGCTGCAGAGAGTTCCTGGGTCGGGCCAACAATGACCTTTTTCACAATTCTATCATGATGGGATCGTATACAAAATTGGGGTGAGTACCTACCACGACCTGGACACGAGGTAGACTTCTGGCGCGTTGGCGTTCCAAGCTAGCAAAATAATTGCTGCAAAACAGCAGACGTCGTCCGACTTGACTGCTTCCGTCGTCGCTCAGCTATCGTCGTCGTCGTCAAGCCAGAGAGGGGTTTTGGTGGTGGTTTGCGGGGAAATGCGTTCGCGACCTTATTTTTTATTTTTGGTGTGATACGTCGTCACACTCCGTCACGATTCCTCTGAAACGGGCCCTTTGCGGCAGAGCCGTAAGTTGTACTGGCTTAACGCCTAATTGCGTGCTTTTCGCCCCAGTCCTTTCAATTTGGCACAGGCTTCATAGCTCACCAGGGAGATACAAAGCCATCCGTCATCTCCTCAAGTATCTGCCAAATAATCAGTACAGTACTTTGTTTTTTTCCCGGGCTTTGAGCTTTTTCCGTCCTTCCACCCGATGTCATGGGAACTCACATCCGAAGCGTTCGGAGGTATCCCTTCAACCCGATGTTTTTCAAACTCCAGCACACCAACCACTGCATTTTCGGTATTTTCCATGCAGTCCATGAGGTGAACGTTGTCATCATCTCTCAATGAGCTCGCGCTCCGCTATCCCCCCCCTCCTTTCATTTCGTTGGGGCCACACACACCTTGATGTTGGTGCTCAGGGCTGCGCTCTTCACAGGCCTCTTTGTCCGTATCATTCTGTTTAGTAAGCACTATCTGTATCCGTTTCTCCTATCAAGGCGATTGGTGCAACAGCTATAAATGTTTCCCCACTGCATCTACCGACCGGTATAGCCTTGTGACAAAAGAATATCTGAACGTAGACATCCGACTACGAAAACTACAGGCTTGTCATGGAAAAATCGTACGCCCGGTAGCGAAAGTCGCTCTCTAGCGCGCGCTCTCTAATGGCGAAATTGACGCCTCCAACCGCTGGCCAAAATACCGCTATCCACTGTGGAGAATCTGGAGATCCACTGATATCATATCTTCGCTGCTGTTCTGGACGGAAGCTCACTGAAGTCAACCTCTGTTTTCTGCATCCTTGTCTTCCATACTCCATGATGCCTTCTAACAGTCTAGTTCGTGGGTAGAGCATCGCCTTCTATGACGGACCCAATAAAGTCCCATCAACCTTATGGCCATCGTCAACATCTATCGTTGCTCGTGATGTGATCGCAATTGCGGAAAACAGTCTGTTGTCGGCACCTCAAGCAACCCGCTGACTGTGTCTACCTGTGTCATATGCGTGGTCTCAAATCTCAACGTCAAGCTGCGCATGCTCTTTTGCAGGGTCTGGATCGCTTCCAAGTTCGGCAATCGCTCGGTCGTAGGAACGACTGAAACAGGTAGTAAGTATAGGCGAAGGCACTGCTCACCTCACTACGGGTGCTGTATCCACCCTTAGTCTTTTGCTGCATTCCCGCTCAATAATAAGGGCACCGAAGATGTGTTTGTTATCTGCTCCAAAGCAGTGCTAGAATCTATCTTTTGTGTATAAAGGTCTGCTCCCTGATACGCATAGCCCACTGATGATGTTCTTCGTCTTGAATACTTATCTCTGCGGCCCAACCCGACCCGGTGGTGATAATTCGGAGCCTTCCACTGCAGTTTATCGCCGAGGCAAACTCGGAACGAGCCGTATCCCCTCGATTTGACAGTAATCGAACCTTATGATCGTCGTCATAATATGAAATACAAGTCCATTTTCGGGTCGTGCCTGGGATTTACTTTTGCCTTTGATTATTACCGCTCACCCTAAGGCTGACCCATCAAATTATTACTTTTTCCTTGGGATCAGAACGAGTTCCCAACATACGTTCAATCCCCATTTGCGTGGTGGTGACGAGGCCTAGACCCATATATATGCGATCAGGATGCTACGTCTGCAGTGTCAATCGGGCGGGGATGAATGCCGTCGGATGATTCAAAACCCCCTTCCAGTACTACTACTACTCCCCGGGATCGGGGCTCTATTAGATGACGGTTTCCATCTCACACTCTTACGTTGTTGAATGCGAAACGGAAGCTATTCCTATGGTACCGTAAAAAATGTTTGATATGATGACTTGTTTCCCATGATCCGGGCTCACTTCAATACATTTCACGGAGACAAAAGCATACGCGTGTGTATAATATCTGCTGATTATACAACTCATCCATTAAATAACCGAGCAATAAAAAGTACGGAGTTACTCTGGGCGCTTCCTGACAGCGGATCTTGCCCAGCAGGAACGTTGCGGGGGAGCAGAGTGAAGTTTCTACGGTACCATCATTGTCACCCTCGTGTGGGGTGGTCGTCGTCGTATCGTTGTGTCGAACTCCCTCTATTCCGACCGGGGAGATAATCTTCGCCATTGAAAGAGAGAAGCGATCTTGATAAGAACATATTCTCTGCGGCGTCTTTCTTATGTATCGGGATCATTTCTTTATGCAAAGATAAGAGATAGCACGTCATACCTATCGGGAATACTACCTCTACATACAAAAAACTTCGCCGTTCAAACAAAATGCTGAAGGGCTCCAAGCTGGGACAACAAAGACCTACCTACCCAAAGATGCATGTTTGTATGCATTGATCTGATAAGAACACAATGGGCGTTCAGCTTGGATGTCTGCTGATGCACATCGATGACCGTTCCAACTTGAACAGGCTCCGGACCTCCGAGAGACTAATATTCCCTTGGGAGCTTTACTTCAACGAGAGTGTTTGACGCCCCCTCTGACAAAAACTGACGCTTGTCTGATTGGAAAAAGGAAGCCTTTTACTTGCCAGGGCTACTATCGATCTATCGCCGATAATCAATGGTAAATTCAAACTATGTACCCTGGATGTTGCCACCTGCCACTGAGCTTAAGGATTTTGCCAGCGGACAGCCGCGCAAGTACTAGTATGCCATATGATGCAGATGCCCACCCGTGGGTGGCGATCTTCATCCGCGCACAAGGCATGCATTGCCTCGCTGAATAGAGGAACGATACTACGCACGGGTCGTTACCCCGATCCGAGGAATTTTTCTGCAAACCTCAAGGGTACTACGCACTAAGAATAAATTTTTAGTCGCCTGAACACTCGAACTGGAAATTCGGGGATTATCGAAGGACAAAACGAGTAGCATTTCATCGATCGAAAGAACCACAACAGAAATATTATCTCTTAAGCCGGACGAAGAATGTAAAGCTAATAATACCTCTACACAGCAAATGTCGTGTGATGTGGAGTGTATTTAAAGAGTTCGTTGAGCTAGGGAAGGGGCACACCAAGTTAGATTATTCAGAAACGGTATGTAAATTACAGGTGAAAGAGGCTACGTCAACTTACCGGTCTTTCTATCGTAGAACCGCGAGCAAGGGAGGTAGCTGGTTGATCAAATGGCTATATTACAACCAATAAAGTTGCATACTCGCTTGCGACGCAGATAGGATCCATCATTTGATGTATCGCAAAGGAGAGGTTCAGCGTTGCCTATTCTTCCCATAGATATATTGCTGAGTACCCTCCCTTCCTATCACCGTCTATCGTCTGGTACAAACGTGCAAAAAACGAATATGCAACTGTTTTTGCGGCGGATGTAGGAAATTCCACCGTCAAACTAGACTCGGAACAGGTGGTGAGCAGATGGAGATTTCGCTAGTCCCAGACAGACTCCTAGTTCGCATCCGTCAATCCGCAACTAAAGCTGTGGTGGGAGTCTGGCCCGGGAGGAGCATACTGCATGCATTCTGTGGCGGAGACCTTCCGTACAGAAGAAAAACCGCAGCTCAAAAATGAAATACATACGCAGCACCGTGACCAGAGGGTCTGTGGCCAGACCCTTCTCGTCACGATGGAGGATAAGTACAGTACAAAATCCAGTCGCCCAATAAAACAAATACGTTATTCGCCAAACAGAGTTCAACAAAAAAAAAAGCTGCTTAAGGGTGCGTATTGAGCTCCGCACCGTCACGATCCGACCATCCATGTTGACCTCCTTTTTTTCACATGAAATAGTCTAACAACAAACGCCATTCCACTCTCTCGGAGTTCTCCTGCTATCCATTGAGTCAGCTTCCGATATGAGCGCATTACATCCCTATTCCAAATGCCCTGAAACCGCTGGGAGAGCTTGTCTCTAATAGACTGTTCCAGCGTTCCGGATCGGAGGCCTAGAATGGTTTAAGGTTTGCTTGTTGGTTCCGTGCACAAGGTCTGTATAAAACGATTTTCTCAGGCTGGAGAGTGACATCGTCTTCGAGAACTTGACTGGGGACCTTTCTTGGCTGACGGTACGCATTGATAATTTCTTCGGCATTGCTCAGAACAAAATACTTCTTCCATTTGCGTCTTTGATCAATTTGAACAGTCCAATCCCTGCAGAAGGTTGAGCTAATGGTCACCGGGGGTTGTGAGCAGGCAGATCCGGACTGTTTGTAATATCATATATCGAGCCTTTTTCATAGTACGGGAAAATCCTAGCATGAAATGCGGGTTATCCATTACGAGAGACTCAGGCCCAGGCCTAGGCTATGGTAACTGGTCTTTTTTTGTTTTTTGCCAATACTTTGCATTCAGAGACAAGGCAAACGGCTCTCGATATCTTCCGACAACGAACTAAATATTATAATTTGGCAGGTGACATAACATTATCCCTCAATGACAATCGAATCGACTTTCGATTTTTCAACTTGAACTTGAAGCAGAATCTATCCGCCCGCGTTCTCTATTTCAAGTTTTCTGCATTGGTACAACGTGAAATGTTCACTTACTACACCGTATTTTGCTGCATGCCATTACAACTCGCAATATCGATCTATTTTCGATTACTTGCGCCCAGATCAGATACTCTCTGTGTCGGAAGAGAGCTACACGATGGACCACCTTTCTGTGCCGGAACGTTCTCGTTAATAGCAGGTTCAGACTCGTATTCAATACCGTCATCACGGAAACCACACCTTCCAGGAGTGTCATTCAGTCACTCAATGTTTAGCGCGAGTATAGTCGTAAGTTTCTTCACCTCACGTCTCGCAGTTTACAAAGATCCTCCATGAGTCGACTACGTCCCAACATCGCCTTTGATTTTATAATTTACCTTGTCACTGATGTCTTCGCCATTGCTTTCTTCACCAGCCTGAAGTCGAAGCTATCAAAACCCCCATACCGTCCAGGCCTGAAATGTCTTTTCCTCGAAGACATTCTTGTGTGGATATCGTATGCAACATGGTCACGTCATCTCCATATATCCACTCGCACAAAATTATCACAAATTCTTAATCCATCATCAATCCAGGCTTCGGGCGTTGTCCTCCATTCCTCGGCATGGTAGATCCAAATTGTACAGATCTATATAGAATATAATTCTATTGACCTCGCATCTCTACAAAACAGGGGAGTTTGACTTGGTCAACATTGCACATCCGAAATGTCTACCATTGCGAATCGTCCGTTTTGAGATCCTAAAACAACCCTTTTCCCGCAAGAATCACTTGTATGCCTCAGATCTGGTGGTACCCAAAGGACCCGTCTCTCCTGCTCATCTATAATCCACTCATCCCCCTGTCGGTAACAGCAGAAATGCGAGGAAGCAAAGTGTTTTGTATCGTGCAAGGGGACAAATTCTATCGGAAGCGACGAGTCTTCATCTTTGTCGTTGTCGAAGAAGGGAAATGGAGTGGGGGATATTCTGTATCTCATCACCAAGTCATCTCTCCCCAAGACGACGCTGGTCTCATCAGCACCAAATGCAACAGTTTTGACGAATCCACCAACGGCATCATCCATGGAAGCAAGGCATTTCCCCGTCACTACCTCCCACAATTTGAGATGATTGTGACGAACAGATACCAGTCGATTACCGTTTGGAGAGAACCAGAAGCGCATGCCATAGCATGAAGTATTGATGGTCGAAATGAGATTATGGGTATGAGTATCCCAGATTTGTATATGGTAGAATGTTGCGGATGCAAGAAGAGCCGAATTTGGGGAGAATATCACCAAATAGACCGAATTGAGGTGACTGAATGTGTGCAAGCACCGACCTGTGGTTGGATCCCACAGTTTCGCAGTCTTGTCCATGGACCCCGAAGCTATGAGTTGTCCGTCTTCCGAAAGAGCAACGCTATGCACATAACTGTGATGACCGGCCGTGTCATGATTAGTGCTTGGACCGACAGTCTGCCAAATCGTCACGACATTGTCATTAATTATTGATGCGATGCGGGTCCCGTCTGACGAGATTGCGGTTGAATATCCTTGGTATTTGAACGTCGACACATTGGCATCTTTGGTCAGAGTGGTCTTGCTGCGATGTCTTCGGCTTTCAAGTAACTCGGAGCCAACCCGAGTCTTCTGGAAGTAGCGCTTTAGCCAGTTTGTGGATTTGGGTGTTAGTGTGTTGGACCCTTCGATGAGATCGTGAACTACAAAAGTTGGCGAGGCTGTTGCATACACGAGCGTATCTTGATCCAAAAACCGGATCGAGTTGACCCAATCATCTGCCAAGATCGTTCGGAAGGCATCGCCAGTCTGTACGTTGAAGATCTTCACTCCATCTTCTGATCCCGAAGCAATAAACAACGAATCTGGTGAACATGCAACAGACATCACTCTGCTTGCATGTCCATAAAAGGTCTTGACAGACTTCATCCCATCAATATCCCACACCCTCACCGTCCTGTCCCAAGATCCCGATATGATTTCATCTCTCGTAGTTGACCAGCAAACACTCAATACCTCATCCGAATGACCCTCCAAAACACATCGGCAACTTCGCAAGCGTATATTCCAAATCCGAACAGTATGGTCCCTTGAACAAGATGCAATCATGGTTCCGCATGGTGAGAACACAACCGATTTCACATCGTTGGTGTGTTCCGCTAAACTACAAACAAGGCCACCAGTCTGTAAATCCCACACGCTTATTATGCCATGGCCATCCCCGGTCGCAAGGAGTAAGTCGTCGGGGGAAAATGAAAGAGTCAGATAGGATTTGGCAGGCTCAGGCTGGGCAAATGTAGCTCGACGGTGTCCTGTCAAAGTTTCAAAGATTTCCACAAATCTTGTTTCACCGACTGCAATGAAATCATCTTTGTGGGAAAATGCTATATGGAACACTTCGTCCCGAGTCTGAATTGATCTCATAGACGCATCCCACGAGCCATCAATTGCATTCAACATCTTCATTTCTGTGGATATTTGGTCTTGATATAACGTGCGAACGAGAGATGCTCTTGGAGACCACGGCAAAGCTGAGTGATATAGATGACAGGGAGAGGCTTCAATGGCGTCAAAGAACCGTATGATGAATCGTTCGCTATCTTTCATAATATCCAAAAGATCCGTGTAAGGTGAGTCAACCTGGAAACATATGCTCTATGAGAGAAATAAACAAAACCGTGTTCAGACTCACATCGGTGAACCAGCCTCTCACATCTCGAAGAGAATAAACTGCACAACGCATATCTCCTACGATGCTGAGCACCTCCAGCCATGACAAAAGATGATGTTTGAAGAAGCATTCCAACAGCTCAGCAACATGGCCAACGTCGTCACCATCTCTAGATGCAAATTGAAGATGCTTGGCCCATGATTTGCACGCATACCAACCCGCCGCCAATTTACTTCCCTCGATATGCATCAAGATCGTCGATGTCCTTGTTCATAGTATACGGGGGGAAGCCACATATGTTCTTCTTCAATGATCCGTTCATAAATCTTAGGCAGTGCATCCCAAGCTTTGTGTGTAGAACGGAACGTTCGATGTAGAATCTTTTGTCCACGCATCGACTTGGATCGGTAAGAAAGTCGGCAAACGATTTATGACATATACGTAGGAGATGTGTATTTGAGTCCGGAACTATAAGGACCGAATGGAGTGAACGGATGGCATTCCTGATTCTCCTCTGTGGTATATCCAGTACCTTTGCAAGGTCTTCACACGATAAGGGATTGAACACCAACACAATGGACCCGACAACAAGTCGAAACAGGTCAAATATGTCGGTACCAAGAATGTTGATATCCGCGAAGCTCTGGAGGAACACATGGCGATATATCTCGTCTACGCCAGATCTCCCTTCGCGAATGCTAGAGTCTGCTTCGATAATGATGTTCTTCAACTGCTCTTGGGGTTCAAGATGATCCCCGATAAGTCTGGTAATGATAGATGCCACGATGAAAAATCCGGAACATCGCCTGACTAAGAAAGCAATATCGTCATCTGCGGGCCACGGATCAGTCAGGTCCCAATGACTCCTCCTTGAAGCAATACCTGATAGGCGGGTCCGGAGGTAAAGCTTGATGTCTTGATGCACGGATGACTGATCGACGTCGTGTAGTACAAACACTTCTGTATGTGGTTCTAATAGCGCAAGGCGAAACCCAGTTCGAATCTGTACTTCAGGCCTTCCAGTAATGAAGAATTTCACAAACGGTATAGCGTCAATATGTCGAGCCAGGAGTGAAAGGATCGCAGAAGCCGGCTCGTTGTCCTCACACTCATCCAGAGCGTCTATGATGATTGTCGTAGACAACTTGGTGGACTTCAGTGGTCGGACAAGGAGATCTTCAAGCTGGATTGCTAATGACTCGTCGGCTGCGTCTGGGCTCGAGATCAGAATCTCCATGAGGGCCTCGCGGAATTGGGTGTATCGACGTGCAAGGCCAAATGCAATTGTTGGAAAAATAAGATGGATGTTACGCCTATCGGGAAAGTCGCGGGAGCAAAAGAAACTAGCTCCGAGTCGTCCATCCACGGAAGACCGTTCTGCAAATGTCTGAGCAATTGTTGATTTTCCGGTGCCCGCAAGCCCGTTCAACCAATACACGCGTTTGTCCGTGAGATCAACCTCCCATTTTTCAATCCGCTCCAACTCGGCTCTTCGTGTCCCAGACAGACATTTCTGATGATGTTCGGAACGATATCCCGCATCTTTAGCCCGTGGTAATTTGTTCAGTGCAGACATTTCTGCTCCAAGCGGAATCAGATGCAGCCAAGGGTCAAGACCGATGGGTGTAGACATACCGTGTTCCGAGTCCTATCGAGCATTTGATTTAGCTGCTGTTCAATTGCTTCAACAATTTCGAACACACCTTTGTCTCTACTTTGTACATATACTGATCTCTTCCGACATCATTGAACATTCCACGGCTAGCGTCCACATAAGAGGAGCCTGCAAAGAATCCCGACCGAGGGCTTTGGGATAGAAATGATGAGGTTTCGATCGTTGTTGGTCTAGAATCTTGTGCAGGTTGCCTCTGGAAAGAAAGACCACCATCAAGTTCCGTAGTCTTACTCGAACTTGGCTGAGTTAGGTGCGATTGGGCAGCAACATTGGTAGGATTGCTACCAGGTTGCATTTCGGAACGAGATATTTCTGTCATTTCGGGAGGTGGATCGATGGTGAAGAGCAACAGGGAGAATTATGGATCACAAACGCAATACAGGGATGCACTGCGTTTACTTGCTGGAAAGGCGCCGATGTAATATTCCCAGTCTAGCGCCGTCATCCGACTCCAACAGGAAGTGAGGTCTCACGAACGACTTCCATCCTCCACAAACTTGTCAGTTTTAAGATCTTTCCCGCTCGATTATTATCAATACGTTCGCGAACCGGATTGCACAGCACTTCAATTTCTGCGGCCCCCAGGCCTACTCTCCTATCTTCAAGACTGAACCCATCTGGCATGACCCTCACTGGCAAAAGCTACATGCTGACAGAGAGATGTGCTCAAAACTGCGGTTTTGTGGTTGGAGTTCGAGTCCACTGGGAACTGGGCGACCTTTGCGAAAAGTTGGCCCAGGATGATTGGTAGCAAGGGACAGCAAGTCGTCCCCGATGTATGTTTAGCTGCGGTGGTATACATTACGTACACTCACGAGCGGGTCAACTCTTCTCCTTCATCACAGTCATTCAATCCTTTGTGGCAACATTCTATCTCTCACGTCGGTCAGGATTTTCGCTCAGGTAGGCTCTCACGGGGCGATGTCGAGGTGCTGGCAGACGCTGTGGATGTCAACTGGTTCTACGAGGATTCGCTTGAGACAAGACACAAACCCGCGGATAAGAAGAGATCTAGACTGAAGATGGAGCAAGCAGCCAACGATTGCTATGCCAGATGCCAACGTGCGAACCAATGCATATTGATATTCTTACTTGTCATCTGATAAATAACTCGCCGGCTGACACCATATCTGTTGCCCAGATTTTGCTCGCATGGGTATTATCCCATGTAAGTGAACTCGGACTAAGCTTTAGGCTTCAAGTTGTTCGAATGATACCAACCCTATTCAGGCTATATCTTGGCAGCCGCCATCTCAATGACCTCCCGTTGACTTTCAAGAACAGTGGTGCGCTGACCTCACCGAAGGTTTACATGACTTTTGCTCCGGTTTTTGTCGTTCTCACTGAGATCATTGTAGGTGAACCTCCTTTTATCGAACCTCAGTACTAACCAATGCCTTGCCAACAGGTTCTCACATCAATGATGTATCTAGTAGCGCGGGTTTCCACTGGTTGATACACCATCCCATACCTTGTCTACACAGTAATTATATAGATGGAATATAGGCTTTTTCATTCGTCAACGTCAACGTTGTAACAGTCGGAAGCTTTGGGTCACGAGGAATGACCAAGTATTCTCTACAAATATAACAGCGCTCTACTAAGTTGCGGATTCCAGTAGCAAGGAAAGTGAATATGCCCCGTGACGTCAACTATGAGGAGGAAATCTTAGCCGAGACAAGTAGGATGATAACAATCTCACCATCATAATGATAGATGATGATCGCGCGTGTTTACGGTGTAGAGTGACAGTGATCATGGACGGGGAGCCCTCATTTTTGTAGAGGTGATGAGGGATAGAGTATATGCCATCCAACCCCTGGACCATTTATAGATGGACCTCACGTCCCACCCATTTTTTCTCAGGACAATAATAATGACGATCCCACCTATGGCAATGATTATGATGACGCCGACTAAGACAGCTATAGCTATGGCTATTGCGATTGCGATCGCCCCTGCGATGGCAAAGGCTGCGACGGTGGCAAAGGTGGCGATAGTGCCAAAGGCGGTGATGGTGCCAAAGGCGGTCACGACGGTGGCGAAGGTGGTGACAGTGCCAAAGCCAAGAGCCCCAATGACGGTAGCGGCCGTGGCGTAGATGGCAACAAACGGGATGGCAAACGGAATAGCAAACGGAAACATAATCAAGTGTGAATCGCCTCTCGCCACGCATCCTCTCACTACTTTCTCTATATATCCACAGACTTACTTATTGTAGCTGCGAGTTAAGCGACATCTTGTGTAAAACACAAGATGTAGGAGTATCTGTAGACCACTTATTTGCTACTAATTTATCGTATTCTGTACTACATATAATCAAATGCCATCTGCTACTTTTCCGTCAATCCTATTTAAATATATATAATAAACAATATGAAGAACAAAAGATGCATAAATACTGATGATGATCACTGATGATCAAACGACAATAGCAAGATGATAGCGACGGCGTCGGTGGAGGCGGAGACGGATAAGCAGTAAGAAAAGATGATTGTAACGATCGAATTCAGCTACACCAGTATACGGACAAGATCGATGGGCAATGTTGAGTGATCACCGGCGAACAATATTCATTTAAAAATCGATTTTTGAGGGGATGTTGAAGGATTGTACGGGTTCTATATGTATCCAAGAGAAAAAAAATGTTATCTCCGGCAGAGAAGGAAAGAAAGTCAAGGTAACCTACGTTTCTTTGTAACAGCGATGATGATCTTGATGTGGGATATAGTTGCTGTGGATACGAAGCTTCCTAAATAGAATTCCGGCATCTGCGAGCGATACAGCACGCCACTAGGCCGAGAGTAACAATTAAAGCGAATCTACCCATGGTAGCTACGGGAGAAAAGATGTTTTAGCTGAAAGAAATTTTCATGACAAAAGTCGGTAGTTACCTCCAATGATCTTACGTGTATACCATGCTAGCGACGATCTTTGAGGACTTGGACCGTCAGTGGGTGGGGTCCCTCAATAATGGCGACAATGAGAGATAAAGCATCAGGTACTCAAACCAGAATCGGTTCCAGATGGACCCGGGGCTACAGCCTGAGCATCACTGGACAACAGTAACGGCGATAGCTATGGCAGGCTTGACGGAGGGAAATGAAATTTCAAAGCGAAGGTGGCAACTATGGCGACAGTAAAGGCGTCGGACCCTGCTACAGAGCGTCAGGATTATTCAGCTTGTCGTCGGAAATTCAGAACGGCGAATTTCATTCTGTTAAAATACTCTAAACCGTGGTAACCTAAATTGCGGAAGAACTTGCCAGAGAATGATTGGAGAACGACCTCGAGAGGTAAGATTGAACGTTTGAACGTTTGAACCCCCGGCGGAACATCAGGCTCAAGGCTTCCCTTGGGCTTCCCACACGTTCGATCCCCGGGATCGGGGGAGGTAGTATACTAAACCTTGATTGATCTCATATTTTGATCCCACAAAATGACGCAATGTTTCTGTCACACACTACCTCGTTTGAACCCGAACTTGTCACATAGATACCATATTAGGCAACTCCAACTCGTCACGGTTGGCAGCGCACTAAGTTTTTTAAAGCATTTTAATTCACACAGACGCTTACACAAGTGTTTGAATTTTTCAGGTTAGGAGGTTAGGTTAGTTGTTAGGTTGGCTGTTAAGGTTGGTTAAAGTTAGGTCTGTGGGATTATTGTAGAAAATTGCTAAAAAAATTACTATATTTGGCTATAGATTATGTAACTGATTTGTGACAAAAAACATTGCGTCATTTTGTGGGGTCGGAGGCTTTCGAAATGCTCCCATCATGGCGGGACATACCATAAACAGCAACTTCAAAGTTGGCAAGACAAACAGAAGGAAGCCCGCTCCACGTCTACTCACAGTCTCACACAGTATGCCTCCCTCATATTCTAAGATCCAATGCTTTGCTAATATTTTGTAACAGCAAGAAAGTGACCAAGGGGCGGCCGGGCGGCCGCGGTGTTTCAGCTGAACTCCAAAGAGTCCATTCTCTAGGGCGTAAACCTTGATTATAAGATTCTTGGCATTCATCGTCAAATGCAGCTGCCAACGGTGCTCAGGACGACCTGTGTAGTATCAATCATATGCTTCCCATGATTTATTCTCATATCTATATAAACCTCGAGCTTCGTCACGGATCTCTTCATTCATTCAATTATTCCTCTCATGCTCTCCTTGTGCTTTGCTGTTGTGGTCTTGCTGCCTTTGGTCTTTGCCACTTCTAACAAGGACCGCGCAGGACTCACATGCGCTGTTACGCCTCTCGGAGGCGGCCAAGACGATGGACCTAACATCATAGCCGCCTTCAAGAAGTGTGCTAACGGTGGCACAGTTGTTCTCGATAAATCCTATGTTGTGGATTCTCACCTTATCACCAAAGGGCTCAAGAACGTCGACGTCGAACTTAGTGGCGTTGGTATGTTTGATCCCGTGGATTGTGGTCAATGATTTTGATTAACCGTTCCCTACTCCAGTTCAATACACGCCGAACGTTGCGAAATGGTCACTTAAGTCAACATACCAGGCCGCGTATGTGTTTGTTTCGCGCACGATGAAGCAAGATGAATTGATTTTTATACGTAGGAAGACGTTTTGGTACCTCTCTGGTCAAAACATCCACATTTATGGTGGAGGCACTATTGACGGAAACGGTCAAGTGTGGTGGGACTATCCCAAAAAGGTCAATTGGTCAATTATGAATAATGGTTGCGAATCATTGAAATTTGCATTAGTCTTCGAACTTTGTCCGTCCCGTTTTGTTTACAGTTGGTGATTCGAGTCAGGTACTCATCGAAGGTTTAACTTATCTCGGGTCTCCATATTGGGTTCGTGGTCTTTCCGTCTTTGTTGTGTACCAATGTTCTTTAATTTCTTTGGACAGACCAACATTGTGCATCAGTCCGACCATGTTACCTACCGTCATATCAACATCTCGACCGTGTCTAGCTCTTCGAATCCTGCAAAGAATTCAGGTTCGTCTGATTTTGTGGCTTTTAATCTTGACACCTGAACAAGATCAGATGGCTGGGATATTTATCGATCCTCATTTGTCACAATTGAAGACTCGGACATCACTAATGACGACGATTGTGTTTGTGAGTACTCGTTTCTTCCCATTTTTCAAATACGTTGTCGTTTAAGACAACTTGGCACAGCTTTTAAGCCCAATTCGACGAATGTTCTGGTCAACAATCTGCGTTGCAATGGAAGTCACGGTATTTCTATCGGTAGCTTGGGTCAGGTAAACACATCTTTGTTTCCACGTTCAGGTTTCGATCAAGCGTCTAATATGTTCACGGACAGAACGCTGGGGAAACTGATATCGTTGCCAACATATATGTGAGCAATATTTATATGAGCAATGCTCAGAATGGAGTTCGCATCAAAACGTATGGTGGAAGTCCTCAGTCAGACTCCACCACTGGTGGGGGCACTGGCTACGTCAAGGTAAGACTCTATGTTATTCGGTAGCAAATCCTCATCTGAATGCGTGTGCGTGTCTAGAACGTCACCTATACGAATTTCCAAGTTGAAAACGTAGACCACCCTATCATCATCGACCAGGTACCTCCCGAATGCGAACTCACATTCAATAGTCATTTCTAATGTCCTCACTCTCTTGCCAGTGCTACTTTACTGACGCCAAGGTCTGCGCACAATATCCTAGCAAAGTTACCATATCCGATGTACACCGTGAGTTATACCTCCTTGTCTTTGTCTCTCCTTCACTCAGACTATGATCTAGTTGACAGTATCACTGGTACATCGTCAGGAAAGAGCGGCCTCGTTGTCGTCGACCTTGAATGCTCGGGCGAATGTCAAGATATTACAGCCAAAAACATAGCCTTGACGAGCCCGAAAGGGAAAGCTACGTATGTATGTGCCAACATTGCAAGCACGACGGAACTAGATTTCGCATGCACTCCTCCATCTTCCTCTTAACGAGGAAGCAGGCGTTGGAAAAGTTGTCGTTGATTTTTGTTCTTTCCAAGTGCCGTGCACCATTGTTTTTTTTCTTCTAGATGTATTGTTTGGATTTTTTAAGTACATCGCGTTGGAAGTCCTGTTCCCATATGTTTGTTTTGGCTTGTAGGCTACACACCCTCAAAATCGTGGTATCCTCGGAAACTAGCAAACAGATACCAACTTTATTTAATTTCATTAGTAATTTTCGACAGTCTCACCTCGTAGAAACACACTCTTTTTCAGAATTCATGATTAAAAGTAGTCCTCAATAAAGCACAAACACATAGGTGTCCATTGGAGATATTTCGAGTGGTGCGAGATTGTGGGTCGGTCGTGCAGTCCTGAAGCTAAAAGAAGCACGCAGATTCGTTTGACACGGAGAAGTAAGTATTCAAACCTTGACTTTGTCCGTGAAGAACGTAGGGGAATCTTTGACCGTTGGCGCATTCACGGAGCAGTGAAAAAACAAGGTCGAATGATATGCCGACGAAGTGTTCCTACAGAGTCACTGAGTCATGATTCATGAATCCCAATTTACTTGTTACATCTCGAGCTACAAGGCCGAGAGGGGCCACCATACGCTTGAAATATTTGACTCAGGTATCAATGTTCTCTTCTTTCGGTTCCTCAGAAAGAAAAGACCTAGCATGTGAGAGAAGAAAAGAGGTTCTTGATATTGTTTGTAGTGTTCTTCGTCGGATTCGAGCATTGCCGTCAAGCCATGGCAAGAGTTTGTGTGCGCAGTGCTCAGAGTGGGGGACCACAGGACTGCGAAAATGTCAAAGAAGAAGAGTACCGAGTTGATTGGATTGGTGTGGACGTACACACCATAGGCTTTGGGTACG
>QLOR01000534.1:0-10687 GCA_003313825.1 Sarcodon aspratus
TGTCAACCTCGTCTCTCCGTTTTGAACGGGGGTTATCAACTGAATAGTGTGCACCGGTGACGTGGCATTAAAGTTCCAACTTCCAAGTCACGTTGCCGCGATCAATTCCCACAGTCACTCATGCAGTCGTACCTTCCTAATTTGGAACAAAACACCGAAACCATAATATAAATTCTCCCCATTTTAAACCAGAGGTAAAAAATGTTTTCAAGAGAGTGGTAATTAGACTAATATAAAAAAAATAAGTCCCTCACACTCTTCAAGTGTTTGAGGTACACATGATGCTGTTGAAGTCAAATTTCGACGTTTTATTCCAATTTAGGAAGATAAGACCATGCGAGTGACCGTGGGAATCGATCTCGGCAACGCGAGACTTGGAACTTTCAATGCCACGTCACTGGTGCCACATCACCCCCTCACTCACTCAGCCTTTCGCCAGTACTGGCTGCCGCCACCAAGTTTATTGGTCTCCAATGCATCATTCACCACGCTCTTCGCCACCTCGCTCGTCTACATCTACAATATCTCCTACAAGCTGTAGCAGGCCCGCATCATTGGTCTTTAATCACCACGCTCTTCGCTCGTCCCGCCTCACTCGCCCACACCTACAATATTCCCTATAGGCTGTAGCAGGCCCCCTTGCTACATGAGCGAGTAGCGCTGGCCGAGCTATGTGCTCGCTGCGTGAACAACCATTTTGGCTGTCCAGAGCAGTTCCCTCCTTCAGCTTCTCGTGCCATGTGTGCGCTTTCGTCGCCCTGGAAATTTACAAGTTTAAAATTTGTGTTTTTCTGCTGAATTCACATTTGTAAATAAGTAATTCGTATTCGAGATGTTACATATGTAAATAGTAATCTGTATTCGAATTCGAGATGTTACAGATGTAGATAGTAATTTGTATTCGGATTCGAGATGTTACATATGTAGATAGTAATCTGTATTCGAATTTGAGATGTTACATATGTAAATGGTAATTTGTATAAGTAAAGTGTGACTTGTAATCCGTAATCCGTAACTTGTAATCTGTAATCTGTAATCTGTAATGCGGAATTCGAGAGACTACAAAAGATATCCGTGATCAGATGAAGTGTGACGCGTGACATACTTGTGTATGGTCGATAAGTACATTTGTAGCCCGAGTTATCTTGTGTAAATTTGTATTTGTAACGTGGATTAGTATTTGTAGCACTAATTACAAATTACATAACAAATTACACATTTGTACACTTAAAGTCGAATTAGGGCACTAATTATTTTTTGTACCATCCTTACAGCATAGATGGCAGTCATGTATTTTGTAATACGATCCCTGTTTAGCCTCACAGCCATCGGCAGTATACGTTTTCAAGTTTTGAAACGGAATAAATTCAAAGTTGCGCGCGCTTAGGATCTTGCCACTGCGATTTCCCTCGTTGTCGCTATATACCGTATTATACGTGATATCTCCCTCGATTTACTACGACCAGCCGCGACGGGTTTTTCACTGGGATTGAATATTGAATATTATTAATGGAGCAACTTACAAGCAGTGACTGTTTCTCATGAGAAACTTGGGGTGGTTTTACTTATTTGAGTAGTAGGCGCGTCAAGCCGACAAGTCGACACGTAGAACAGGTTCAGCCACGACTTTCTCACATCCTTCCACTTCAAGTGCTCGACGTCACCCCTCAACCTCGTTCAAGACGGTCTTGGCACGTTAACCACACACACAACCGGCCATGGCGTTTGCCTATTCACTTCCTTCTGATTTGTCTCCAACAACGGTCTCTAACACCGCTTCGCTCCTGCGCATCGTTGCCCTCGCACTCATTTCTGGAGCAGCTATTGCTTCACGTCTCTTTGCTGCCAGTCATAAATTTTGAAAGTATAATTCACGAATTGTACGTCTCGGTCTCAGGTCTCAGCTGACTGCGCCTTCGACCCCTTTGCCACTAAACATCCCTCCACGCTCGCTATGGCGATCTCATTCTGCCCAGCCGCCCGCGGAGAATGACCGTACACGCACGATGCGGCGTCGTGCCGGATCATTCAGTTCCAAGGCGTTCAAATTGGCAAATGTTCCCTTCATACATTGATCCCCCACATTCCGGAGGCTCTGTACTTCCATCGCCAGCGAATGCTCAGACGCCGCGATTGGCAACACGACAACCAAACACTGTACCCTCTGCAGTTTCAAGCTTCCGGCGGTCATGGAGCAGTCATTCTCGGCAAGGCTCTCAGTCATCACTCTTAGCCTCTTCATCCACCTCCTCCGATTCTTCATCACCATCCGTTCCATCAAGGGTACCTGCACAAGAGGTACCTCTGAGTTCTAGGGCGTTCTTGGATAATGATGTGATTGACGCTATGCAAGTGGCTGTTGGTGTTGCGCCAACTGTTTGGGAATTGGTGGGCACGGTTGTGGGAGATATCCGGGACCTCAAAGTAGATTTGTACGAAAAACTGACAAGGGCCAAAGCCTTGACACGCCAATTGTCAGATAACATCTGTGCAGTCAAAGACTCGGATTCTTCTGCCAACAGAAAAGCGCTGCGTGACGACGCCGCTGTTTTTGCTAAGGTGAGTTTCCTCGTGTCACCTATTTGGAGTATCGGTTTGAACTCCGTGGTAATAGACTGTGATCTCACCATGCAACGTTTTCAAAACGCATGCCACCACCAATTCATTGCCACCATCTCTACGCGTGAACATGATCACTCTCACAAATGCCATAGAAGAGTCTGCCATGTTACTCCATCTCTCCTCGTTCTCTATTTCTACAAGGCCATATTCTCCCATGGTCGGGTTTACGAATTCTGCTAACGTATATGAGGGACAGTTGGGATCGAGCCTTTCCAGAAGTCGCAGTGCTCTGCATCATAACAGCGCGCGCTTGGCATCCCCCGCCCTCAATGACCAACCACGCACGGCTTTGCCTGGCCAGAGCTTCAAAATCCCACCGCTGCCACGGATGAAGAGCAAATATGGTGGAGAGGATTCGAACTAAAGGCATTTATAGCACATAATATTTCACATTCAAGGCGCTAGTGCTAGTTAGATTCGCGCCTTCATATAGTCGATTTATCCCATTATTCTGCAAACAGGTGTCGTAGTGACGAGTATAAGCAGTGAATATATATCAATTAGTTATAGACGTTATGCTATCTGCCTTTTTTGCCCTTCGATCCTGATTTGTTCCCTCAATCTGCGTTCACTAAGATCTTATCAATTTCAGCCCGTAGTTCTTATAAGTTAGCGTTTAGGGTTTGGGCGTCTTCGAACTTACGGCGAGCTTTCGCTTCTTGAACGAACGTCTCAAGTAAGGCTTCTTGCTCTAAGAGTGGTTGTAGAGCATGTGCCAGCTCCGAGTCCGGATCAATCGCGGTATCCAACGCTGGCGGTTGCGAAGGCGTTGACGATTCAGAAGTTGACCGTTTCGGAGGCTTAGGCAAACTCTAAAACAGGAATAAAGATTGGAACATCTCTGGAGTAAAGCCATAGGACTAACCTGGAGTGAAAACATACTTTTCTGCAAGAAGAGGTTTGCTCGAGTGAGAATGCCTAAGTGAACACGGTCTTGAGAGCTTCCTTGCCCTCCAGGACAATGTAATTTCCGTATTCGCTTTGCTAAGGCATCGTATTGGGAAAAGGCCTCTAATAGTCGTTTCCGCGCAGCAGAGGCCTCAACAGTCGGTTGTTCGTCATTTCTAGGAAATGAGAACTTGAAAAGGAGAGGGGAATCCGAACTATGGAAATTGCTTACTTCAAGCTTAATAACAATTCCTGGGATTGAGGCAAGGCATCTTCAATTTCCTTCTCAATATCTACTAATAGCTGTGTGGTTCGCGACTAGAGACAATAGCATACGATCGTATCACTACCGACCTCATATATCTTGGAAAAAAGAGGAGCAAAAGTAGCTTCTTGGATATACTGTTGCCATCTTTATAGAACAAAGCTCAAGATATGTGAGCCACAGACAAATAGACGACATACCTAAGGACAGGTCTACGGTCCCTGCATATTCGGACGCCTTTCAAGAACTTTTCATCGTCTCCCAACTGAGGTCGCGCCGATCTGATCACCCTGGATCAGACGAATGCGTCATATATTCATTTGTTGTTCATTCCATGCACGAACCTACTACTAGAAGGTGGTGACTACTATGTGCTAGTCTGAAAGCAAGCCAGCAGGCTTTGAAATCGTTGACGCAGTTGGTATGTAAATGGATTTGTTCAAGATGCCGTTGCTGGTTGCGGTCATTAGCTGTTAGACTGGTGACCACTCCTTCTGTGAGACGAGCCAAAACTCTTGACAAGCTGATACGCCAAAAGTCGGAAATATGAGGCCAATGTCCCGTCTGTTGCCAAAGTCACGGGAGCAGAAGAAACTACTTAGCTCCCAGTGGTCTCTCTGCGAATGAACGTTCAGCAAGTGTTTTGGCGATCGTGGATTTGCCAGACCCTGCGGTCCCGTTCAGCTAATAGACACGCTTGCCTCGTAGTTGGCTTCCCACTTTTCGATTCTTTGTAGCTCTTCCTTTCGTGTGCCTGGAAGACATGTTTTATGGTGGACAGACTGATATCCTACAGACTTGACATGCGGTAGCTTGTCGAGAAGCAAAATTTCTGCTTTCCGATACAATTAGATTCAAAACTTGAAAAAGAACAAAGTACTACCATTATCCTGCCGAGAAAGGGATTTAGTTATCGACCTATTGCAACAATAGCTTAGAACACACCTGCATTCCGACTTTAACGATGAACTGATTTCCTGCGGCATTGTACAGATCTCCTCCAATATCGATGAAAACCCCATGGCAAAGCGTCGACCTTCCAAGTAGCTCTCGCTAATAATCCAGAAGAAGATTCCGAAGATGTAATTTCTGGATCTTGTTTCAAGGTCTGAGATGGACCTGCTGAGGTAGTCGAACCTGAGCCTTGCTGGGCCAGAGAAGTAGAAACGGTAGGATTTGCTGGAGTGCGGCTAGATTCCTTGTTCGAGCGTAACTTCGCCATGAGTTTGTTGAGTTATTTTATTGGAAGTGGACAGCAGCAGCGAGAATGGAAGGCAGAGCGAGTTGCCACGCACCAAACGGTTCATGTGCATGTAGTACTTAGTACCCAGGCACCAACTCTAATCTGCTGCTCCCGACCAACAACTGACCCTGCGATATCGTAGAGCATGCTAGGCAAGCACATATCTTCCTAGTAAGCTTCCTGGCACCTCCACGACATTTTCGTAGCTTCTCAAGCCATCGGGATCACTCTAATGACGCGAAGCATGTTTAGGGACGACCTTCAACATTCCATATTTATACGTATCAAGGTCACCGTTGACCCTCAGCACGCTATCAACAGCTCTTTGAGCCTGCCAGTGTGTGATGATAATATCAACATCTGGACGCGAGATGGGTTGGCAGCAAGGGCGACTGGGGTGAGTCGTTCTCCGTGCTCGTCTTCATGGCTCACACTACGAGTATTTAAAGTGTTCGTGAAGGACGATGCTAACTAAGGCTAGCCAGTGACACTCGACATTCCCGGCAAACAGCTACACAACGCGACCGTTGTTTCAATTTCTCAAATTTAACGTGTTGGGGAACTGACCGAGCTCTTAAGTTCTACCCTTCACGTCAGGAGTTGGCTTTGAAAGGCGACATGAAGGCCCCTTGCAGACGAAACGACACTCGAGGATGCTGGTGTGGTGGACGGCGGTGAACTATCTGTGAAGGACCTTGGTCTCCAAATCAGTTGGACAACGGTATTTGTCGTCGAATATGTCAGTAAACCTTCGTACCCTCCGTCTGGGCGTTCATATTTTGACTTGTCTTCTGAAGATTTGTCCTTTGGATATTCTATGGCGGACGTGTGCAACACAGTATGATGCAACCGTGAGATATTTTCTCTTACTTCCAAGATTTCGTCAATCCATGTGGAACACTGGAAACACAGGTTTGCGTATGGTTTGGTCGTGCTACATTTTCTGAAGAGAGAATACGAGACGCTTTTGTGAGTCAGGAACATTGTTCGTTAGTTTGGTTGCCTAAACAATTGGAACACAGCGCACATCGTTCTGTTTGCTCGCTGCTATACGAGCCTCTCGCTATGAGCCTTGTCGACGTACGAGCCAGCAAAATCTTGCGTAACCCCCATTTCACTGTATGAATATTGGAGGTCAACGGGGTCGCGCGGGATAGAAGCTAGGGACGTTTCGCAAGTACACTGATCAGGCCATGTTAGTATGTCAGATCTGGCTTATAGTGGTATTGCACACCGTATCCTTCTGTCGTATTGTGATCACAAAGAGAGACTAGTATTGTGCAACAAGGGCTCCGAAGTGGATTGAATGATTTACAGATATCTATAGTAGAACATGACACTGTATACTCCAGTAGAAAAAATTAGAATTCATCTCGCTCATTAACGTACACCAGAAAAATCTATGATCGTGACCATTCCACTCCAGCGTCCCAAAGCAACCTTTTTCCCATTGGAATCGTTTGGCAGATCTCTAAGATCAGAAGGTAGCCAACAGATCCGTCTCTTCTGCTCGTCCACAATCCACTCGCTCTTCCGATGGTAATAAGGTTGGTGGGCGGGTACACTGGCATCACTAGATAGCGGTTGATGGATATCATGCATGGGGACAAACACCATTGGAAGCGATAAATGATCGTTCTCGTTGCCACCGTGAGGAGATTTGTGATTGGAAATGATAGCGGGGGATATTTTCCATTCCATCGCCGAGTTATGGAACTGTGCAGTGATGCTTGTCCCATCGACGGCATATGTGACCTGTTTGGGTCGCTCTTCAATCTGAGTCGAAGCGAGGCGTTCACCTGTCGCTACCTCCCACAAATCGAGGTGATATGTCTCAGTGTGTTCATCCCAGAAGGAATTCCTGTAAGACACAAGTTGGCTACAATTTGGAGAGAACCTGATCCAATGTGAGTATTTCGGAGTATTGAGGGTTGAGACGATTGCACGTGTATGAACATCCCAGACTCGTATGGTGTAATCGTATGACGATGATGCGCAAAGTCGCGAGTCCGGCGAGAATATCACCCAACGAACTAAATCGGAATGACCGCGGAATGTGCCCAAGCAGAGACCCGAGGTTGCGTGCCACAGTCGGACAGTTTCATCCAAGTGCCCCGAGGCGATTAGCTGTCCATCGCCCGATAAAGCAACACAAAACACTTTAGCGTCACTTAAAGGATGGGCCATGTCACGATTTTCGATCATGTTGTAAGCCTGCCAGATCTTCATAGTACCGAGGGAACTGTATGATGCAATGCAAGTCCTGTCCGATGAGATCTGAAATCCCAAATTACAATCCTCGATCCCATTGAGTACATCACCTGGTCTTGGTGCGAGAAGGATACTAGGAATGTGGCATAATCGTCTGTAGGGAATGTTTGTAGAATATCACCGGTCTGCACATCAATGAGTTTTACTGTTCCCCATCTGTCACCATATCTCTCATAGCTGGATACAGCAATCAGCAAGGAATCATCAGAAGACATGACCGAGCACACTTCGTCATGTCCAGAGAACGTCTTCAGACATTTCACTCTAGAAACGTCCCACACCTTGACCGTCCCGTCTACAGACCCAGAAATCACTCTTCCACTTCCTGTACCGGTCCAGCAAACAGTCATCACATTGTCCGAGTGGCCCTCCAAAATGCATTGGCAATCGTATGACAGTGCATTCCAAATTCGAATAGTATGGCCATTTGAACATGCCATCATGCTTCCACATGGGGAGAATGCGACAGAGGTGGCCATACGTGTGTATCCTTCGGCTCGGAAAGATTTGACAAGGCCACCAGTCTGCAAATCCCAAACATCTATTGAGCCTCCTCTATATCCAACCACAAGGACGGTATCGTCTGGGGAGAACGCAAGAGACCAAACATCAGAATCCTCAGTACGAGACTCGAATGTGCCTCGACCTTTTCCTGTCATCACTTCAAAAATCTCCACAAATGTACCTTTAGCGACAGCAATCAAATCATCTTTGTGTGAAAACATTATAGTCTCCACGCCGTAGGATGAATGTGCTGCCTGTACTTCTCTGGTACAAGCGTCCCACGACTCTTCAACTGCATTAAATAACTTCACCTCCTGTGGGATTTGAACTCGATATAATCCTCGAACAAGAGAGGTCGCAGGTGACCAAAGTAAAGCAGTGTCGTATATATGAGGCGCCGACGCTTCAATGGCATCAAAGAACCACAGAACAAATCTCTCGCTATCATTCACAATAGCGAATAGATGTCTGTCCCGCAAGCCAACCTGCAAATGGATGCTCAATATCCTCAAGTTGAAACAACTACATCAACAGACTCACATCAATTAACCATTCTTTCACATCATGAAGCAAGTAAATTGCGCAGCCAACATCACCGACGATGCTCAAAACTTCAAGCCATGATAGTAGATTGTGCTCGAAGAAATACTCCAACACCTTAACGATGTGTTCGGCGTTGTCGCCACCACGGGAAGAAGAGCGAAGATGTTTGGCCCATGACTTGCATGCATACTCCATTCCTCCTCCAATATATTTCTCTCGACGTTCGCCAAGATCCTGAACGTCCTCGTTCATAGCGTAGGAAGGTAGGTCGCATATATTCTTCTTCAGCTTCTTCTCCATCAACTTTAGACATGATGTCGCAAGCTCCAAATGGTAAACAGCAGCTTCAATGTAGAACCTCTTATCCTTGCATCGACTGGGGTCGGTGATGAAATCGGCAAACGATTTATGACAGATCTGCATGGGATCGGAATCCAAATTGGGAACCATAAGCACAGAATGAAGCGAACGGATTGCAGTCCGTACACTTCCTGGTGAAATATCCAGTATCGTCGCAAGGTCCGAACGTGATAAAGGGTTCAGTGCCAATACAATCGAGCCAACCACGAGACGCAACTGCTCATAAAGTTTCGCACCATCACCATCGACATCTTTGAAGCTCTGGACGAGTATCTGATGGTACATCGCATCCACTCCTGACTTTCCTTCGTAGGAAGTGTTATCGGGGTCAGAGATGATGATTTTCAGCCGGTCTTGAGGTCTGCGATTGGGATCTGCAACAAATTTGACAATGACGGACGCCACAATGAAAAGGCCAGAACATTTCTTGATTGTAATCGTGATCTCCTTATCCGTAGGCCATGGCGTGGTTAAATCCCAGTCACTCCTCTTTGCGGCAATTTCGGATAGACGAGTCTCGAGATATAGTTTGATGTCTTGATCAACAGATGCTTGGTCGACCTCGTGTAGCAGAAATACTTCTGTGTGCTTTCGTAAAAGTGGAACTCGGAATCCTGCTCGAATAGGTGGTTCAGGTCTGCCAGTAATGAAGAATTTGACATGGGGAATCGCATCGATGTGTTGACCCAAAAGTGAAAGGATAGCAGAAGCGGGTTCTGTATCCTCACATTCGTCCAGAGCATCTATTATGAGCGTGGTAGACAACCCCGTCGACTTCAATGGTCGTACGAGGAGATGTTCAAGCTGAACAGCTGGTAACGCGTATCCCACATCTGGGTTTGAGCTGATGATTGGAATGAGGGAAGTCTTGAACTCTGGGTACCGGAATGCGAGCTGATATGCCAAGGTCGGAAATATGAGGCCGATGTCCCGTCTGTTGGCAAAGTCACGAGAGCAGAAGAAACTAGCCCCGAGTCGTCCCTCTGCGAATAAACGTTCGGCGAATGTTTTGGCAAGTGTCGATTTGCCGCGTCCTGCGGTCCCGTTCAGCCAATAGACACGTTTGTCCTCGCAGTCAGCCTCCCACTTTTTGATCCGCTGTAGTTCTTCTTTTCGGGTGCCTGCAAGACATGTTTTATGGTGGACAGACTGATATCCCGCAGACGCGACATGCGCTAGCTTGTCGAGAAGCAAAATTTCTGCTTTCAAATAGAATTAGATCCATACAGCCTGAGAACCAGTTGTAATAACAGTACCATTATCCTGAAATGAGATTTAGTTATCATCCTAATTCACCAATGCTTATAACACACCTGCACGGTGACGTTGTACTGATTCCCTACAACGTTATTGAAAGTTCCGCGACTAGCATCCACATTCCTGGCTCCTGTAAAGAATTCGGAACGAGGAAGGCTTGTCTCAAATAACGGAGATCGTTGGTCAGGCCCAGAAAGGTGAGACGGGTTTGAGCCTTCTTGGGCGGGAGCAGTAGAATCAATGGAATTTGCTGGATCCTGGCCGGATTCCCTCTCAGAGTGGAAATATCTCTTGAGACGTTTCGTTGGACGAAAACTCATTGCAAACGCTGGACAGGAGGCGGCACAAGTAGTGAGAATGGAAGGGAGGTCGAAGGAGCAAGAGAAGTGAGTTCCCTTCAGCCACACACCAACACGCATACGTACACAGGAATCAACTCCGACTCTACGGCATGTTGATGGAGTGCACCGATGAGGCGTTCAGTGGCGAATAGATTTGACGAACTCGAAGTTATGAATCGGCTGGCGGCCGTCATGCGGAAACAACCGTGCCCTCCCGCACTGTACAATCCTGAGATGTTACCAGTAATAGTAGTGGACATACGCACTTTCCATCAGCTTGAACTCTTAACAGACTCCCTGTGGACTCTGTGGAAGGCATGACACGTAGTGTTGTTCCGGCCCGGCTTGGCCCAAAAGCCCCGGCTTTGGCTTGGCTTTTGGGGGCTCCGGCTT
>QLOR01000536.1:0-54841 GCA_003313825.1 Sarcodon aspratus
GAATTAAGAGTGAAGTCGTAAAGGAAGTCCGAAGGGAATTCCGATAGGAAACGGAACGGACTCTGACACCCTTCTCTATCAGTGCAGTCCTTCCATCACATCCGAGTCACGCGTGAGTGTCAGAGTGAATCGAGATAGCCTAAGAGCCTTTGTAGATGGATTCTAGAGTACGGTAATCAGTGAATGTAAAACAAAAGACGTTATATCGAAAGACAACATTACTAATGTCCGACCTCCGAGTCCTTCCGGTTGGTGGTGACGACGTCAGGAGCACTTTTGAGAACGGAAAGGATTGATACCACTGGGGGAGGGGCATCCTAGAGGCTACTAGTATGCTTGCTGACGTGGCAGTGACTCTGGCATTGGCAGAGGCCGGGTTGACTGTGACGCTTCAAGTTGACGGCTAAAGGGGGAGGGTGTGCTTCAAGGTGCCCCAGTGGCGGCAATCTGCTGCCCTTTGTCGGCAGTTTTGCTCAAGTCCACTGTGACATAACAGCAAGAAAGACAGAGCAGAGGGTTTTTTCGTGAGGCCTGGTTATAAAGTCGGATATTTAGACCGAAAGTGAAGTCTTCTCTGCTCTGAGTCATCTAGTCAGAAGGTGTAGCCAACTTGGAGCTGTCGAAGCGAATTTTTCTCTGGTCCAATGTGGCTCTAAAAGTCTCATAGATGTCTCGGGAGACTCCTGTGCACGTACGATAGTTGTATCTGTAGTCTATTACACTTGTATAGGTCACTTACAGACCTATTTAGTCTATTATAGGCATGCACTATGGACTAATACGTCTCACTAGACTACAGAGACTAAGGAGACTATATAGTCCTGAGTGCGTAACTACAGATAGCTATATATATTTGGCTGGTGCCTACCTTCAGGAAATACACTTTCCAGATGTACGGGTGCGGACATCCCAGATTAGTGTCTCGTAGTATGACGCTGATGCACAAAATCTCGAGTCTGGCGAGAATGTCACTGTGTGGACCCGATCAGAGTGGCGGTGGAAAGTGTGCAAGCAGAGACCTGTCGCTGTATCCCAGAGCTTGACGGTGCGATCATTGGACCCCGAAGCTACGAGACGTCCGTCGCCCGAAAAAGCAACACAAGTCACAAAATCGTCATGACTGTCTTCGTTGAGATCCTCGCGATCGATCCTAATGTCCGTTTGCCAAAGCCGGATGACATCGCCATTGTGTGATGCGATAGACTTGCCATCTGATGAGATTGCTTCTCTACGTCCTTCATATTCGAACAACAACACGTTCTCCTTTTCTGTTAGATCCCAGATTCCAAACGCCGAGTCCCACATTGTGTACATGAGCTTCTGCCGAGTCAAAAATCGAATTGAGGTGATCGGATAATTTGCAGGGATCGTCTGGAAAACATCACAAGTCTTTGCATCAAAGATCTTCACCCCTCCATCCTCTAATCCACAAGCAATCCATGACGAATCTGCTGAACATGCAACAGACCGTACCCCACTATCATCTCCAATAAGGGTCTTCCAGCATTTCTTCCCCGCGACGTCCCACACCCTCACCGTCCCATCTTTACTTCCGGATACAACTGTATGTCCTGCGCCTAACCAGCAAATGCCAACCACATCATTTGAGTGGCCCTTGAGAACGCATTGGCAGCCGTGAGAGGATACGTCCCAAATTCGAACGGAATGGTCCATTGAACCAGATGCAATCATGGTGCCGCATGGGGAGAATGCAACTGCATACACCCTGTTGGTATGTCCTTCCAAAGCACAGACAAGGCTGCCAGTCTGCAAGTCCCAAATATCAATTATACCACCTTGACATCCAGTCGCGATGAATGCGTCATCAGGCGAGAATGCAACAGAGACCGGTAGACTTGCATTCCTAGTCAATAAAGCTCGACGCTGTCCTGTAGAAACTTTGAAAATCTCGACACATTCGTGTTCACGAACCGCAATCAAATCGTCCCTGTGCGAGTATGACATGCTGCCTACCCACCCTAGTGTTTCTATCGTCCTTGTGCACGCATCCCATGAATTCTCGACCGCATTCAACAAACGAACGTCTTTCGGGATATCGTCTCGATATATATTTCGAACGCGAGAGGTTATGGGGCACCAAACCAAGGCAGAATCATATGTATGAGGTGCAGATGCTTCGATAACGTCAAAGAACCGCAGCACAAACCTTTCGCTATCCGTCACAATAGCTAAAAGTTCTGGATCTGTCACGTTGACCTACAAATTGCCAATCATAAGTAACCGAATATAGTGTCACCATATATGCCAGTCAACGCACCTCGGCCAACCATGCTTTCACGTCACGAAGGGTGTAGACTGCACTTCCAAGATCCGCGACGATACTAAGCACCTCAAGCCATGGCAATAGATTATGCTTGAAAAACGTTTCCAACGACTCGATGATATATCGAACACCGTCATGGTCCCCGGAAGTAATGCAAAGATGTCTTGCCCACGATTTGCATGCGTACTCCAACCCACTTCCTATATGCTTCTCCCGAAGCTCACCGAGATCTTTGATTTCGTGATTCATGGCGTATATGGGAAGGCCGCATATGTTCTTCTTCAACTTCTTGTTCATCAGCGCAAGACAGCACATCCCAAGCCTAGAATGATAAACTGAGGGATCAATGCGAAACCTTGGATCCGTGCATCGACTCGGGTCAGTGAGGTAGTCTGGAAACGATTTGTGACACACCCTCAATAGCTCCAAATCAGACTCCGGAACAATGAGGACCGAGTGAAGTGAACGAATGGATTTCCGTACACTCTCCGGTGTTATATTTAGGACTGTTGCAAGGTCTGCACATGAGAGGGGATTGAATGCTAACGCGATGGAACCAACAACGAGACGCAACTGGTCGAAAAACGCGGGGCCCAGATCCATCTTGACATCCGAGAAGCTCTGGAGGAAGATCTGATCGTAGATCGCATCGACTCCTGACTTTCCTTCGGTAACAGTGCTGTTTGTGCTGATGAACATCTCGAGACACTCTTGAGGTGTGTGATGGAGGGACTTGGTGGATTCGACGATGATTCGTGCCACAATGAAGATACCAGAGCATTTCGCCACTACCGCAGAGACCTCCTCCTCTGTAGGCCATTTGACGTTCAAATTGCAGTCACTTCTTTGTGCAGCAATTTCTGATAGACGCGTTCGAACATACAACTCTATGTCTTCATTGACGGATGCCGGGTCGACCTCGTGCAGCACAAAAACACTTGTGTGCGGTTTTAAAAGGCGGAATCCAGCTCGAATCGATATTTCCGGCCTACCAGTGATGAAGAATTTGACCCGTGGCAACGCCTCAATGTGTCTACCCAACAGCCAAAGGATTGCAGATACCGGCTGCGTATCCTTACACTCATCTAAAGCATCTATGACGATGGTGGTCGATATCTCAGTCGACTGCAATGGTCGTACTAAGAGGGTTTCCAGCTGCATAGCTAGGGTCTCGTGGCCAGCGTCAGGAGTAGAGTTGAGGATCTGAATGAGAGCGGTTTTGAACTTCGGGTATCGACATGCGAGATGATACGCCAAGGTGGGGAATATGAGGTTGATGTCGCGTCTGTTGTCAAAGTCACGAGAACAGAAGAAACTGGCTCCAAGTCGTTCCTTTTCAGAAGTCCGTTCGGAGAATGTCTTTGCTATCGTGGATTTCCCTATCCCTGCTTTCCCATTCAACCAGTACACTCGTTTGTTCTTCACATCTGCTTCCCAATCTAAAATCCGCTGTAATTCTTGTCTCCGCGTGCCAGTCAGGCATGTATCATGGTTGGCAGACCGATGTCCCGCATCCTTGACGTGTGGTAGCTTATCGAGAAGCAAAAGCTCTGGATCAGATAGAATCAGATATATACGAGGCTGAGCCTGAGATGTGTGAGCGATTTACCATTATCCTGTGAAAAATATCAGAATCAAAAATCGTCTCATCGCTTGAACGGCCCCTAACACACCTGTGTGTATGTGTTGATGATCATATCTCTTCCAATATCGACGAACGTTCCACGATCAATGCGAACATCAGAGGCGTTGTTGAAGAATCCAGGTCGACGGTTTGCTTCAGAAGATCCAGGCTGCATATCGAGACCCAACTTGTCCTTGAACCTTGAACTGGCAAGCGCACTTGAGCCTGGCTGGTCCGGCGAAGAGATAGATGGTGTGGTATGTGAGACATTTACTTGCTGCTGGTCAGATTGCTGCCTTGGAGCAGCCTTGGTCTTTTGGGATTTGCGAAACAAACACATTCAAATAGGATAGTACGCAAGCGTGAGGATGGATGAGAGTGCAAGACGAGCTCACTTTTGCTACGTATCACTGAGCGTATAGCCTCAGCGCCGTCTCCAACAGGCAGCAAAGTCGCACACTGAGCGAGGCGCGCAGGATATGTATAGGTTTTTTGAACAACTTACTCGATTGATTCTGATCCGAAATTTAAGTACACTTGCTCTGAAGAACACTCCAGCCAAGTCATCATTGTTCGTCAGAATAAAAGTGGACTCTTGTGTTGTATGTTCAATAAGTTATCATGCTTAGATAAGCGTTTTAGTTGATCCATCCATCTTGTGTCAAGGACGTGCACTTGGCTCATTGGTTTATCTCTCCTCCCCTCTATCCATCCATGCTCAGTCTGGGAAGACACCAGTAAGTGCAAGGGACCCGGACGACATGGCAACACCGAGACCATTGAAAATGCGTAATTTACAACAAAAATTGAAGCTTTAGCGAGGGCCGCGTTGAAACATGTATGTTGCGCTACGCATCAGTTGAAACTACTCGCGACGCCTTCATGGAGATATATCTTTAGCCAAGCTCTGAAAGACAGTGTAGCAGGAGCAATGCCAAACGATGTCTAAAGACGCTTGGTTCTAAGAAAGTGTAACGATCAACTAGTCGTGTGCTCACAAATCAGTCAAACTGACCTAGTATGCTGCTCGACTTGAGCCATCTTGAAAATTTGACATTCGACAATCTCAGCGAACTGGAGGATGCTTGGAAGTAGGGTGACCTTCCAAAAGATTGGATGATGCGCCACTACTACTTATTGCTACTACTGTAGTTGGTGTAGTACCAGTGATGTTACATAACTACTACCATCTCGCGTGATCAGCTGACCCTGCGGTCTTCCCAGCAAAACCTGGCACTATTCTTCATGTTTTCTTCTTATGATGTCCTCGTTGTGTCCTCGTGCCACGCGTATACTCGAGATAGCAGGACTCAAGCCCAAGATTGACCTCGTTTCTTGCATCATACTTAAAATGGTGCACGATGCTCCAGCACAGGACAAACGGCCGTCCATATTATGACGCAATAGGACTTTCAACGTGGTAATGAGTGACAGACCTCGGAAAGCATTGCATCATAATGGGCGACGTCAGACCTGTTCTACACCAGATTTCGAAATGGCCGAATCTTCCCTGCCATTGAAGAACAAAACGTCACAAGGAGGCGATCTAGTCTCAAGCTGTTGAATTAAATTCTGGCGTCCTCGTCTTCACTTGCCGAGCGCGCTCTTCATCATGTTCCCTCTCATGCCATCTACCCCGACCGTCATGCCCTCCCCTACGCCAACGGGTATCCCGCCCTCTAATCTTGCTCCATCCTATGTAACGTCCCTCATCACATTATTCCTGTCCTTCAACGCTCTCGGCGACTGGTTGAAATTCATCCTCATCGGTGGCCTTTTGGAATCGTTTAGACGATTGTTATTCTCCGTTTGGCGATATATCGTCAAATCCCTCTGGATAACAGTAGACTTTGAACAAGAAGATGCTAGCTACGGTAAGTTTTTTCTTGGGGTGGGGAATACCTGCTTTCTAACTTTTGATGCTAAAAAAATAGATTGGTTGATGGTCTGGTTATCGCAACAACAGTCACGGTCGAACACGAGGGAAATTTCCATAAGTACTCGTTCTTTTGGCCTCAATTCCCGTGCCGTTATAGTCCCTGGTGAAGAGAAAGAATCTTCGAATTTGAAAAGCACCCGAAGAGTAGCCTATCTGCCGTCATTCAACTCCTTCTACTCCATGTGGTACAAACGCCATTACATTCGAATCTCAAGATCAAAGACACAGCACCCACATCATAACTCTGAAACAGTCACATTGAAGTCAGTGGATAGTATCTTGTCTTTCTGACCCGTGGATGTTGACAGCTGTGCAGAATCTTTGCACGCGATATGCGAATTGTAGACGCCCTACTGCTCGAAGCAAAACAAACCTGGAATCAAGCTCAAGTACATTATATTTCTATTTATGCCTCCGATGCTAGCAACCACTGGCGACAAATCGCATCACGACCTAAACGACCTTTACGATCTATTGTACTCGACGACGGAATCAAAGAATTGTTACTCGACGATGCTCGTGATTTTTTGGATAGCAAGTGTTGGTATTCAGATCGTGGCATCCCTTTTCGTAGAGGCTACCTTTTGGTACATCCCTTCATTTTTTCCATTTTATACAGAATCTGATCTATTCTGCCTAGCATGGGGCCCCTGGATCTGGGAAAACTTCTATTATCCATAGTTTAGCCGGTGAACTCGGCCTCAATGTCTACGTTATCTCGCTTTCCCGTGCAGGACTGGATGACAACGCTCTGCAAGGGCTTGTAGCAGATCTACCTGAACGTTGTATAGCGTTGATGGAAGATATCGACGCTGCTTTTCACCAGACCATCAACCGATGCCTCCTGGAGAATGATGCTAACGGAATATCTGGTGGCCACGATTCTCCAAATCAACCCAGATCATCTCCGGAGCAACTGATACCGACTTCCCGGATTTCCTTGAGCGGCTTATTGAACGCATTGGATGGCGTGGGTGCTCAGGAAGGCAGACTATTATTTGCCACGACAAATCGATATTCGGCTTTGGATTCTGCACTTTGCAGACCCGGACGAATGGATTTGCATGTTGAGTTCAAGCTAGCTTCAAGATACCAGGCATGTGAGCTATTCAAATGTTTCTACATGCCTCCTGGGTTCGTTGAAGATGAAGAGAGGGATGATGACGGAGACGGAAGTGTTGATTCTGGTTATGGGACACCATCAATATCCACCGAAGCCGATGACAAGTTGGTGGATGTTGAGCCTTCTGTGACGAGGGAAAATCTTGCTTTCGTTGGTGCATCACATAAAGTGAAAGCGCCCCGATTGGCTTCATGTGAGATAAATGTGTTGGCCCAGAAATTTGGAGACGCAATTCCGCATAGAGAATTCTCGATGGCTTCTTTGCAAGGTTATCTCATGTCCTATAAAGTGAGGCCTTTTGAAGCGGCTGCTTTTGCAAGCAAATGGGTGGATGATCAGAGGAGCAAAATGAAGAGCGGGTTGAATCGGGATTTGGACTCGAAGTAGTGAAGGACCCTGGGATATTTGTTGGTGTATTTCAAAACCGCTGTAACATTTCTTGTCGATTACCATCCTCTAGTGAGGTATGTTATCATACTGAGGGTCTCATATTTTCTATACTGTTGTATGTATTTTCTGGGTCGCATACGAATTCCTGTCTATTTTTCCAGGAGACGATATATGGCTACACTCCCACCATCCAACATCCCCATCTTCACTACTGTTTCAAGCTACAGAAAATGGAGGAATCAGGCTCGGGAGGAGCACAAGTCTGTCGGATTCGTCCCCACGATGGGGGCTCTACACGATGGCCATCTATCGCTTGTCAACAGGTCGTTGAGTGCCAACGACCTAACCGTCCTCTCGATCTTCGTCAACCCTGCTCAGTTTGCCCCACACGAGGATTTGTCGACGTATCCGCGGACTCTTGCTCAGGATTTGGAAAAGTTGGATAGAATGTCTTTCGTTGTTGACGACGGTGGGGTTAAAATTACCAGGACGCCTTCGGCGATGTTCCTGCCTACGGTTGCGGAAATGTATCCGTCGGGGATCGTACAAGACGTGCACAACCAGAGGGGCACATTCGTCGAGGTCAAAGGGTATGGAGATCAGATGGAGGGGAAGAGCAGGCCCACGTTTTTTAGGGGAGTCGCAACAGTGGTGACGAAACTGTTCAATGTTATCGAGGTTTGGCGCCTTTTTGCTGTTCGCATCATGTGTTTTGTGTGATTGCAATTGTCTTTTTTTTCTTCTTGGGTTCTCTCTCTCGCGCGCGCGTTCTCCCCACCCCACACCACTACTGGCACTATGTCTTTGTGTACAGCCTACAGCCGCGTACTTTGGGCAGAAGGATATTCAACAGGCTCTTCTTCTTAGAAGAATGTGCTCTGATCTTTTGCTCTCGCATCCAGAACCGCATAATTCACACATCGTGCCGACTGCGAGAGATCCGACGGACGGCCTGGCGTTATCTTCGAGGAACGCGTATCTTACGTCTACGGAGAGGAAAGTTGCCAACACGCTTTACGTGGCACTCAAATCCGCGCAGGAGTCTTGGGAGAACGGGTTGACAAAAGGAGAGTGTATTGTTCGATCGAAGGAGCTGGTGGAAGAGCTGCGGCGTCGTGCTGTTGGTGTAGAGATGAAGCTGGAGTATTTGGAGATGAACTGTGCTACGAGTTTTGAGGTTGTTGGAGACGATGAGGTGAAGAAGCAGGAAGTGCATGAGCGGGGACCGTTGGTATTGAGTGGGGCTCTGTGGGTTGGCAAAACACGGTTGATTGACAATGTTATTCTGGGAGATCCATCCGAGCTGGGGATCTTGCCTTGATATATACAAAACGTTCTTTGATACGTGTATGTATGACTTCATATTCTATTGATCAGAAGATGAATACTGGACGCGTCTTGTTTACCACTTCCATGTCGCGAACTCGGCTCAATTCAGGGACTTTTCCTTCATCCAAGGTCGGCGAATTACCATTGTCTAGGCCGTTCACACAACAGGGACGTCGTGTAAAAAAACAACCCTAGTTGGGAGTCCACCTGATTTTGTTTCTATAACTTCGTTCAGCTCGATCTCGTGTTTCCTGCATCGGATGCCTTTGAAAAGGTGTTGCAAAATCTGAATACCGCTTACGTGAAGACGAAATCTGCACTTGCGCCCTTCGTCGAGCTCGTTAGAGATCACATCAATCCGTTGAATTTCGAAAGGTGACCGTCTGTCCTTCTTTCCAGGCGTTGTTCATTACCTTGCTGATCATGTATATATTTGCTAGCGATGTCGTTGCTGTAGGTTACAACACCGTCGGAACCGACGACACATGGTGCATCGACACTCGCGGCGTACTCACTCTCTGCGTCGCAAAAGACACATATCAAAGACTAGGGTTGGTGGGGAGCAAGTTGCCTTGGAAGCGCTGTGAAGGACAATACAGTTGCGTTGACCATTGTCTTGCATTTCTTCGACGACTGATTGATTGATTTCGTCCATTCTCTTTTTTTTTCTCTCTTTTGTTTCTTGGTGATAGTCGTCGTACTTGCATGGGGATTGTCACCAGACAGTCCGGACAAGAATGCAAAATTGTGGAACATTCTGGGGCCTAAACAGAAAGCCGCATTGGAGTTGTACGATCGCCTAAGGCTGGAAGCAGGCCTGGATCTCTGGGAGGTGTTATACCACAGTACCACGCAAGGTAATTCAACTCGTATTCCCATATTTCATTGTGATTATATATTTCTCATTTGGGCTAGGTGTTCTTAGTCCGGAACATGAATTGACAAAAGTAGACGTGCAGACCGTTAACATGTCCGACGTCTATGTCCCAGAGCCGAATCTATCTCCTCCTTCTGCAGAGGAGGAGGGGGAAGCAAAAATGGAAGATTGGAACGAAAACATCTCAGACTTTTACGAATGGGTCGGCATGGCTTGTTTGGGTGCTCAAAGGTCCAATCACAAAACCACTTCAACCCGTGAAATTTTTCGCGACAACTGATACTGAACCCTCTGTAGGTTGTACATAAACGACCGTGTCGACCCATATGTCGCAGTATACACCCCTCCCCACCCGTCTCATCCCGGCACCATCACCCATGCGCGCTGGAGAGGGGGGCTCTTGCATCCGTCGTTTATTCAAGCCGTATTGGCCGCAGCTCAGTAAGCGCTTTTCATACACGCAATGATGTCGCCTCATAGCTTAAAGTAAGCTCATAAAACAGGAACTGTGTAACGTCTGAAAGTTTGCCTGGGGCACCGCCCTTTGTAGCGATGACGGTGCATTCTGTGCCCGTTGCGCCCGTCGGAGCGGTCCCTTCTTCATCATCGTCTCGTCTTTCTGCCCCGCTTCGGTTGCCAAGAGAAGATGCAGAGGACACATTGTCGATTGTTTTGGCAAGGAGCAACGGAAATGATATAACGGAGGATAAAATATGCAGGTGGTGCTCTGTAGAATGTATTGGTCCGTGGGATACGCGATGGGGTTGAATCCATTCTTCCCAATTATTACCCTCTGAGAATCGTGTGGTTCCCAACTCTACGGCCTCACCTCTAGCGCTCACGTGTCATCAGAAGAAGCTCTAACAGCAATGCACTTTGAGAACTTTACAACTAACGTATAATGTGAACAACTTTAAAAACTACAATATATATCGATATCCACTCCATTCGTCTCCTTTCTCCCTCTTGGCTTCTTCGACGCTTGCAAATCTACCGTTCAATTTAGCCAATCTTTCGATTGCATCCTGGTCGCCTTGTAGAATTTTTTCAAAGGTTGTCAGTTCCAAGCCCCCAAATTAATGAAACGGTTGAATTGGGCCTTACCGACGTCATTTACTCCTTCAATAATCTCATCTCGTTCCCCTCTGTCCCGCCTAGCGTTCTCGGCTTTGAGCAGAATATAGTATGATGCGGAAGAGATGAAGCCTAAGCCAATGTACAGGAGAACGATGCCATGCCCCAGTCGGTACCATGGCTTATCAACCGCTCGATACTATGCTCTAACGGTTAAAGAACAGTACACATGATGGAAGGAAACAAAATAACATACTACGTTGGAGCTCACTGCTCCGTTGAGGTTTCCACTGAAGTGAAAAAAAAAATTTCAACAACAGATCACAAGAGAGAAAAGGAGAACACAGGTTACACACAAGCCAATTGTCATTGCTAGAGACACACTACGCTTGTAGGACCCTTCGACATTATTAGATACCCACGCACTTACAGAAATGAGGTCAGTACAGCATTAAAATGGAAGGACCATAAAAAGTGCATACATTGTGTTGGCTGTATCCGTGGTCAAGGATCAGTCTGTATAATAACACATGACAGATGGTGAATAACGTACGAATCGCAGGATAAATCCCGCTGAAGAGAGCGGGTCAATTTCGTAAGGTAGAATGGATAGATGGGACATACATAGCAGCAAGGTAGACAGCAACGTAGGACAATGCCGCGTTCCGAGAACATATCAAAATGATGTATCCGGCTGCGGCTGCAAGAAAAAGGTTAGTTCATCATTGAATCGGTACTACAAGACTGGAGCAAACCTATACAAAAGAAAACGCTAACAACGAATACTCAGTTTGATGAAAACACGATATACAGAATACGTACAGATTTAGGATACCTCTCTGGCCTTTGCGATCTGCGTAAAATCCGACAACACACGTAACTATACAAGCTACAACGTAGACAGGAACAGTCAAGAGGTTGGCAGGGGTGGCCTTGTATCCTAGTCGCATATTTTAATACCGATGTTCGTCTCAAGCAAGATGAGACAATTACCAAGCTGTTAGACAAACAGGGACAATCAGAAAGGCGAAAGATTGAAACAAGACCACTAACTTGACTAATAATCGTGGGCAAGAATAACGCGAATGCGTATAAGGGCCCGTCACAGCCCATATAGACGACCACTGGCAAAGATGATGAAATAGTTGATCAGAATGTAATGGAAAGGCCACGCACTGCCCAACCACGTTTTCCAATCCATCCAACTCTTTATAATATATTTCTTCTTCAAGGACTCCCCGGCAGCACTGAACTGGTCATCACCTTGCAGACGTCTGATGACGACAGTTCTCTCTTCTTCGGTCAAAAACTCTGTCGAGGAGTACTAGCTTAGCCCTCGGTTTATTAGGAAAAGCTTCAATTGCTCACTGGCCGTGTCCGGGAAGTCCTGTATGATCCAGAATGAAACGACTCCCGCAACGATTGTCGCTAGACCTTCAAGGATGAAAATCCACGACCAGCCTGATTCCCCTCCAATGCCCCCCATATTTGATATGGCAGCCTGTTGAGTATAGTTAGAGTAAAGGTAGATTGAGATACTTCGTAACGACTTACTGCCAAAAGTCCACCGAATGCACCCGAAATTGATGCCGCGGAGAAGAATATGGCAGCACGTAAACCGAACTCTGAACGTTTGTACCAACTATTCCAACATTTCAATGTCAAGCGACTATGAAATGACCGTTTGCATACCATGAGAGGTAATAGTTGACACCTGGGAATAAACCGGCTTCAAACGTGCCAAGGAGCCATCGCAGACCTATTCATTTGTGATTAGTCAGGGTCAGAAATCTACAGACTGGAATGTGGTGCTCAAAATACTCTCAGAATCCACGAGTAGAAAAGGGTAATCCTGGAGATGAAAACAAAAAAGCAAGGCTAGACTAACCTAATAGTTGAGCATCGTTGCGCACAAGGCCTTGGCACATCTGGAGCAAATTAGACGTGGTTCTCAACGAATGATATGATCCAGAAATGTACCATAGCGACTCCCCATAGGAACATCAACAACGAAAGCCATATGCTTGGCCTCAGCCGTTTCAAAAACACATTACTCGGAACCTATATCATATAAATATTTCGTAAGAACAAAACTCGGTCAAAACAAGCAGTATACTATACCTCAAAGAGTGAATATGAAAAGTAAAAGATTGTCAGGGCAATCAAATACTGATTATCCGTCATATGCAAGTCTGTTTCTAGGCCATATAACTGGAAAATAATGTGTATTTATTTATTGAACTACATGGTCTACCACGATTGAGACGTTGGGACTCACCCTAGCGTTACCGATACTAGTTCTATCCAGGAAACTAAGGAGGTAGAGGAAAGAGAGCCAAGGGATGAGCCTCAAATCGATCTTCCAAAGCAGTTTGCGCTCGTCTACGCCGGAAACATCGACGTGGGCGTTGTACAAAGGTACATCACGTTCCTTTTCTGACACGGACGTCTGTTCCTTATCCTGCGACGGACTGCTTGTATCCATCTCGCTTTTCGACATTGTAGGAGACGAGGACGACCGGAGCAAAGGACACTCGGCTGCACTCAGGTTGATATATCTCCACCCCCAAGCGCCACATGACCTCCGGCCGCGGAGGGAGAAATTAGAGCCACGACTGAGGGCTGCGAACAACTGACCAAATCAAGGCTAAAATCCTTCAACAAGGCACGTCCAAAGCGTTCTTTGTAATCCGATCTGCGTCCTTTTCCATCCCTTCCTATCCTTTTGCAGAACTCTTCAAGTGATGGTCCCGGCCTATCCGTAGTAAAACCGGGTCGCAGCGGCCTTCTAAACGCTCGCCATATGGGTCATTGTCGTAATCTCAGCCTCTCTGTTTTACAGGAACCGTGTCAGTGCATTGAAAGTCCTCCGGACCCTCACGTTTTGTATTTGAATATTCAAGGGACCATCAGCATTCAAGTGATGCATTGGGCACCGGCTGCTAATCCTGGTCTCGCCATTTGTCCGCTAACTTGCGGAGGATATATTGTCGACTCTCAAGTATTTCGATCAAGTTTAGAAGCGAAGAAATGTTGAAAATAGGAAAGATGTTGGGCGCAACTCGCTCCTGTATACACAACGAATATTTATAGCAAAATTATCTTAGTTCGTCATTGAACTTGAATTTCACAAGATGAATTATAAATATCCCCAACGTCGCCGAGTCGTAGGTCTTCATGTCACGCGAGCTATTTCAACACGAAACGTACGCTATACGATAGTACATGTGCGCACGTAGTGAGCGCAGCACTTGGCTTCCGCGAAACGTATCAACTCCTGATCGAATTAATCCCTCCCGGCCAAAATTCGGCACACTCAGGCTTTTCGATCCTACGTTAATGATCCCGAATATACAACGCGTACGGCGAGTCTTTGAATCTTACCAGACGTTACATGATGTATCGATATCCGCTCCATTCGTCTCCTTTCTCTCTTTTGGCTTCTTCCACACTCGCGAACCTACCATTCAGTCTTGCCAATCTTTCGACGGTCTCCTTGTCTCCTTGAGGCGTTCCAAAACGCGTCAGCTCCAAGTTAGTATTCTGTGGCAGATGGATTGGTCCTTGCCTGTGTCATTCACTCCTTCAATAATCTCGTCTCGTTCACCTCTGTCCCGTCTTGCATTCTCAGTTTTGATCATCAGGAGGTACGTCAAGGAACCGACGACTCCCAACCCGATATATAATAACACGATGCCATGCCCCAGCCGATACCATGGCTTATCTTTCGCACGGTACTGCGCAATATTTGATTGATGATTGAGAAGATAAGGTGTGGTAGAAAAAGCAGGATGACGTACCACATTTGAGCTCACCGCTCCGTTGAGGTTGCCACTGATGAAAAAACACTGTAAACTACAACCCCAGAAAAATTAACGGAAGGCAAGCTACACACAAGCCAATTGTCATCGCAAGAGACACGCTACGCTTGTAGGAGCCTTCGACATTGTTCGATACCCACGCACTGGAGTTACTCAAGTCGATAAGCTCAAAGATGGAAGAATTATAAGGATACGTACACTGAGTTTGCTATTCAATCATGGTAGCTAGTTAGCCGGGATACGTAACAAACAGTGAAAAACACACATAATGTTGGATATATCCCACTGGCGCAAAGCAGTCAAATACTGAGGATAGTACAAGCAATAAAAAACTGACCATGCGGCAAGATAGACGGCAACGTAGGATAGCGTCGGGTTCCTAGAACATATCAAGATGATGTATCCGGCTCCAGCTGCGAGAGAAATTTATCTACTGTAATGGGCGTGATAAGTCAAATCAAACCTATAGAAAAGAATATACTGACAACAGAGGTCAATCTGGCGCAAGCGTAATATAAAGGGAACGTACACGTTTATAATTCCTCTTTGGCCTCTACGGTCTGCATAAAATCCGACAGAACATGTAATTATACACGCTAAAACGTAGACAGGAACGGTCAAGAGATTAGCAGGAGTAGCCGTATATCCTAATCGCATCCTAGTTCAGAATGGACATTCGTTTCAGCCAAGATGAAAAAATTACCAAGCTGTCAAACAGACAGGACCATCAGAAAGGAGAAAGATGACAACAACATGACTTACTTGATTGATGATGGTGGGTAAGAACAGCGCAAATGCGTATATTGGCCCACCAGCACCCATGTAGAAGACCACTAGTGAAAGAACATGGATGAAATCGTCAATCAAGGTTAGATGACACGGTTTACATACTGGTTAACCAAGTTTTCCAATCTGTCAAACTTTTCAAAATGTATTTAAACCTTAGCTGCTCTCCTGCGGCACTAAATTGATCGTCGCCTTGCAGACGTCTGATGACGATAGTTCTCTCCTCTTCGGTCAGAAACTCTGTAAAAATGGACTAGCTTAGCTCTCATTTTATTAGCAAAGCACAAATACTTACTAGCCGCGTCTGGGAAATCCTGTATAATCCAAAAAGAAGCAAGGCCCGCGAGAACTGTTACAAGACCTTCAATGATGAAAATCCACGACCAGCCTGATTTCCCTCCTACGCCTTTCATGTTCGATATAGCAGCCTGTTGAGCACGGTCACAGGATGAGCGGATTGAGGTATTCATGGGGACCTACCGCCAGAAGCCCACCGAATGCGCCTGAAACTGAGGCGGCAGAAAAGAATATTGCAATACGCAGACCAAATTCGGAACGTTTGTACCAACTAGTAAAAGAACTTCAACGTCAAGCGACTATGGAGGAATCGGCTACATACCACGAGAGGTAATAGCTGACGCCTGGGAAAAAACCAGCTTCACACATGCCGAGGAGCCATCGCAAAGCTATGAGTTTGTTATTAGTCCCGGTTGTGGTTACCAGGGTTTATAAAGAACGTTTCAGAAGGCGCTCGAAGTATAGGAATGCAAAAAGGTTCGATGGGCGCAGAACACGTGGAACTGACCTAATAATTGAGCGTCATTGCGCACGAGACCTTGACACATCTGAAGCGAATTTAGAGGTTTTCTCAATAGATGGAATAATCTTGAAACCTACCATAACAACTCCCCATAAAAATATCAGTAATGAAAGCCATACGCTTGGTCTCAGCCTTTTCAGGACGACGTTACTCGGAACCTAGGTATCAAATTGTAAGAAGAACGGATGAAAGAAGTGCCCAATAAGATAAGGGTATACCTCAAATATGGAATATGAAAAGTAAAAGATCGTCAAGGCAATCAAATACTGATTATCGGTCATATGCAAGTCAAGCTCAAGGCTGTATAGCTGAGAAAGCAGCGCGCACGTGTTATCCAACCACATAATGTACAATGAAACTCGAGATTGGAAGCTCACTCTAGCATTTCCAATACTGGTCCTATCCAGAAAACTGAGAAGATAGAGGAAGGAGAGCCAAGGGATGAGTCTCAGGTCAATCTTCCACACTAGTTTACGTTCGTCTATGCCGGAAACATCGATGTGAGCATTGTACAAAGGTACGTGGTGTTCCTTATCTGACACAGACGAATGCTCTTTATCTTGAGATGAGCGTTCAGACACCTGTTCGGTTTTCGACATTGTGTGAGGCGAAGGCAACCAAGGGAAAGGGATAGCGGAGGTTATAAGATTATAACCGATTATAAATGCACCCCTCAAACTCCACATCGTTCCCAAGGGATATTGTAGGGGATGTTAGTACTGTTCCTGTATGATCAATCTTCCCCAGAATCCTGATCCAGCTCCGTTCCAACTTCCACTTCTCCTTGAACGAAGGCTTCCCTGTCGTCCTCGTTGTGACCACACTTTGAGGGCTGTTGCTGTGAGGGAAATGCGATTCGCTGAGAAATGAAAGAGAACATGATACCTCACATTATCGTTCTTGCAACTAGTAATCGTAGTGCTATGTATTGAGATGAGGCGCCGGGCTAGCCCTAGAGTAAATCAATACGATGAAAATTAGGCCCAGTGGGGTTTCGACCTTCTGATTTCCGACCTGATCTCAAGCAGATTTGAAGTTGTTGTTCTAAGTATCTGCTCGAAATCTGATTTTGACTCCGAATTTTGCCCTATCCAACTAGCTAGTCTGGTAACCAGACTGTATAAATTACCACGCTCACATTTTGTATAACGTGAGGTATGAACGTGGTAAATACAGTTCGATTACCGGACCACCATCCAACAGTTCATTGGATATGACATCATTATGATATCATGATGTATGTTGCACTGGCATGGCCGCGCTGCGGATATAATATGGCGAAGTTTCGAAACTCGCACTCACGATCTGTGCCCTTGTTGGAACAGTACTGTAAAACGTCAATACGCCTCGAAAGATCTCTGACCATAGACTACTCATCGACTCACTTGCCAAGTGAAGATGAATCAAAAACCAATCGAAAGGGGAAGGCAAGAATCCAATGATGGTATCCAAGAAAACGACTATCAACGATCAAAGTTCCTGGGCGGACATTTTTAGTTCCTTGTTCTTCTGGAAGACTCCCCGAATTCGGCTGCGGTACAATGGGAGCAGATGCCAACAATGAACACAGTAAATGCTCGTACAACTCCAACAATGGTGCATTCATCTCATTCAATGTGGTCACTGCACCGTTGTTTAGGTAAGTGGAAAAGGAAATAATAGCCACATATGGACAACAAACTGCCACAACGAGGTCGGCACTCATCTTCGGCCACATTCCGCCACGGTTATTTGTGAAACTGTTGTTCCGCTACAAAAAAAGGGATCCGGCGAAATGGCTTGTGGCACGTCCTTCATTTATTGTTCTCGGTTCTCTCACTTGTCCCCTTCACGACTTGCTTCAACACTCCCTTTTCCTTACTCCACACCATGCACACTTTAACATTCCTTCTTGCTCTGCTACCAATCGCCGTCCTTGCCGGTCGCCACAGCCATCTCAACCGCCTCAACTCTGCTCGTCACGGCCCTGTTCACAGAAGCAATGGTTACAGCTTGAGAGTCAAACATTCAGGATCAAACTTTTTTGAGTGAGATCTGAATAATTCTTTACAAAACTATCTGTTTGACCGCTTCTCGTTAACAGCGGTTGGAACTTCTACACCGGTAGCGATCCCACCCATGGGAACGTTCAATACCTCAGCGGAACTGATGCCATGTCCGCTGGTCTGGCTTACGTCCAAGCAGATGGTACCACGGTCCTTGCTGTAGACAACAAGAGTCAGGTCCCTCCAGGTGGCCAACGCAAATCGTATGCCTTACCATACTTCATTTCTACATATGACTGAAGTTGTTTATAGTGTTCGTATCGGTACTAAGGACTCTTATAATGATGGCCTCTTCATCGCGGACTTCTATAAAATGCCCCATGGAAATACCGTTTGGCCCGCTTACTGGAGTAAGTTGGTTGCATGTCTATTAGACCACCATGTCGCTAAATTTTGGTTCAGGTGTCGGCAACTCGTGGCCGGATGATGGAGAGGTATGAAATTCGTCTCTTTAAACGTCGGCCGTAGTTGACTCTTCTTAGATGGATATCGTTGAATACGTCAACGAGGCCACGACAAACCAGTACACGTTGCACACTGGCTCTGGTTCAGACTGCACACTCGACAAGACTGTAGAAGGCATTTATAAAGATTTAACTGGGTCCGTGAAGGCATTTTTAGGCAACCCAATGGGCACAGATTGCAGAAGTTCAAATGGCGCCAATGCCGGATGTGCTTTTTCTGATACTGGCAATGCTAGTGTTGGGACTGCTTTCAACATGGTGAGCCGTTCCGGCATAGGATCATTTTGCTTTATATTCATAGGTGGATAAAGGGTTCGGGAGGCGTATTTGTTCACCTTTGGGATTCTACTCAGGTCTCCATGTCGGTCAACTTTGTCTTCTAAAGTACTTTGTTCGACATGTTAACTTCTTTCTCGTTAGCTGGCGCTTTGCTCGTAACGAAATTCCTCAGGACATTACAGCGGGCAACCCTAATCCGTCGAATTGGGGTGTCCCTATGGCCTACTGGTCTAGCAACTCTTGTGATTTCACCAATCACTTCCGTAACCAGCAGCGTACGTGGTATTTTGTCTCTCCGCACGCTTTTAACTTGACCTCTATCTATTGGATTTTCGTTGTCTGCAGTCGTCAGTAAGTAACGTTATTCATTTGTTTCATGCGCCTATGTTGATGTAATGCCAACCCAGTTGATACTACCATTTGCGGTGATTGGGCCGGAAGCGCATACAACAATCTTGGGCTAGGCACATGTTCAGACGCTGTTTCCAACTCTTCCAATTACGACTGTATGTTTTCGTTTTAAAATTATTGAATCACCTAGATCAGTTGATTCTGATGTCAATTTTAGGGGCAATGTGGAAGATCAACTACGTCGCCATCTATGGTGCCAATTAATCACGTTCCCTTTACGCTGTAACGATACCTATCGACTCGACTCGGCGGTTGGTTTTGACGAGTTCCACACTCTTTTCACTCGAACATTTACCTAGACCAGTGATATACCAGTACTACGCCGCACCTTAGATTATAGTCAAAGCCTTGAATGGACTACGTTGTTGGGGTTAATTTGGAATGCTCTCTTGACGAGGGCCTGAGGTTAATCATCTTAATACGACTGTGTCGGTTGATGTAGCTACCCGGGAGGTGTTATTATATGATAGATGCAATTCTAGATGATGTTGCTGTTCCGCTACTTGTACTAGTGAATCATTTCCTTACGGCGAAATCTGTTCTTTTCCAAGTTTGATCGACCTTTGATGTTGAACTGTTTGATTCTATCAATTTCTCCTTGAGTATTCCTCCTGACGTCTCCCCTCGAGTCAACAAAGAACGTCACTCAGAAACACAGTTAGTGCTTTAGCATGGCGACAGAATGTTTCTGACGTGGAAACTGATATCGATATTGTTCATCATGTTCATCCTGCCGACAACCATCATCTATATGCACAATCCAGGAGCTTGATCACAGAAGCATACTTAGCTCTAAGGCGTTACGTCGGTCAGCAGTGGATTGTCGGTATGAAGGTTTATTTATCTCTGACATAGTGCCAAATTTCGAAAAATCACCTTCATGGTCTGGGACGTCCTGGGATTGCATTCTCAGTTGTTTCCTTGTCGCAGACGACTGATCTTTCGTCGTCCGTATGTTGTGTTTTTGTCTTGCGCAAATGCCGCTTTCTCCGTGCCTTCGAATCTATGTTCTGGTATCGCTCCTGTCATCACCAACAAATGGCAATTAGTGCTGCTATGCGAAGCGACGGGCATGCGACGTATTAGCTCAGCGAGGCCTTCGATGCTATGTGTTTTTCTATGTCTGCCTGGTGGTGACGAGCGTTCGCTGATGGACACTTTGCTTGTACTTTCTTGTGATGGCCTGCCAGGACGTGAGCCGATATAATCGCGCTTTGCACATCATTAAAAGGGCTTTTGTTGCATTCTATGGTCGATTGACGTGAGGGAGTACGCATTGGAACCAAGTGTCTTGGTGCGCGATATAGTGAAGTTTATGGCGGCAGACATCAGGGTTTGGCTCTTAAGCTTAAGGAGTTACATAAGCCACCTGGGCGCTTTGCGTTGCCTGGGCCTCAAGGTATCAGACCAATCAAGGGTCAACAATCTCATTTGATTTTCTGATTATGTAATGAAAATGTTTGGTGCAGCCTCAGATTTCCAATTTGCAAAATAACAATTACGACTTTGATGTCGCTTGCGATACGATAAGAGTACTTGGTGCGATGAGAGTCTCCTGTATGGCAGTCCTATGAATTTGTCTTATTGATAAGAATCGATGATTGTTAGGACTATGAGTCCGATGAGACTGCCACGGGTGGATGTGAGGGCTTTCATCGATCCATCCGTTGGCTTCCTACGGCGAATTGTGTTTTCAAATGACAAGTTGGCCGTATGGTATCACCCCTCGAACTTCTATTTTACCTCATGTTGTATGACGACGGGGCTCAGGGGGCGGCAATGTCTGTTGCCATCCCTGCACGATTACCTATACTGGTAAACGGGCCAATAACCAAGTTGAACAAGAGGTGTGCCATTACTCACGATATACCTGCTGCCAGATCAGCTGCGCCTTCAGGCCTCAGGTTTTAAACCAACTCCGAGTCCGATGACAGATGCTCAAGAACCAGGGGGCACCAACCTGGAACCTATACCTCAATACCGCATAACCGCACCACAGACTGTGACAGAAGGAGAACCGTCGCCAGCACGTGTATCGCCGTCCGAATTCAAGATCGGTGCAAGAGTTACTCCTTCACCGCTGGTTTCGGCGAGTCAACTGAAGACGCATCTCAATTTGTTGAGGGCTTTCAAACTCCTTCGGACAAGGGTTGAGGAAGACCCTCGCGACTTTCCGGTGAATGCTGTATATCTCACGCCAGGGGAGCGGTGGACCTGGTTTCTTGAATCGGCTGTCGAACGGTACGTTTCCTGATCTTCTTCTCTTTGTGGATGCCATGATGACTCAAGTACAGCATGCGGATTGGAAAAGGTTCCAACGGTGGGCTGGAAATCTGACATTCGAAACCGTCGAAAATTTTATTGCGCATGAGCTCCCACCTCTCGATGTGCTGCTCGTGTGGCATGCATATATGCTGAACCCAGCGTGAGTGGCAGAATTGTGTCGTATTAATATCATCTCAGTTCCGTTTATTAAGTTGGTACTCCGAAGATTGTGAACGTCTCGTCATCCTTAAGAAATTGAAAAAATTGAACAAGTCAAAATTTGTCCTTCTTGATGTACTGGTCAGTGTTTCCACGCGCGAACATTTTTGCATGTTTTTATGCCTTACTTCAAGGCTGAATTTGGAGATTTATCTACATATCAACCTTCTCCTGATCAACTTGTTCGATGGCTCGAGGCTACTGCTGATCTTCCTTGGGACCCGATTGCTTCATTGTCTGAACTCGCTGAACAACCAGTCGTTTGCCCTGTGTGTGGTTGTTCTGTTGGTGCTCGTAAGTCCCTTGTCTTCTTGCAAGTCGAACGTTGAGTTAGATCATAGCTTCCTGATTTGTAGCCTACTTATGTCATGATCCGATGTACCCAGGGTATGCACAGAAAAACTTCAAGTCTCTCTGTCCGATATGTAGGTCTGAAATCACGAAGGAGAAGCTAGCGGTCGTCAAATTTGCTCGTGATATTGCCAGAGACCCAAGTAATATCGACCATGTCAAAGAGTTTGGATTTGGAGTCTACCTTCCGTGCGTTGTTCTTGTCAGTAAATTTTAACAACTCTTTTGTTCATTTATCTCTGCTACTTTATGGTTCAGAGGAACGCTCTATACACCAACCAAAGTAGACAATACTACTCGTGGCACGATGGTCAAATTCTTTATCCTGAGATCTACGACGTTTGCAACCACTCAGAACTCACAGAGCGATATCGCTTTACTTAAGAAACGTTCTCCATCCAAGCGACATACTGATACAAAGGCGTGGGAGGAAGATATCAAGCAGAATGTTGATTACTCTATGACAAATGTTAGATCTCATTTGTCAAAGCAACTGGAACCTCCCTTGTGAGTGTCTTTACCAGATTAGTCCTCTCAAAAAGATATTGGGCTCACGTATTCTCAGGGTAAGGAGGATTCTCAGTGCATACAACGATGATCGACCGTTCTCTGTTGATCTTGTAGGCGCGGTAGGTGATCCTCAACAGTATTGAAGTCTGTCGACTTATTTTATTACTGGATTGAGTTAGGTTATTCGCCAAGGATCCTTTATCAACAAGATGTTCGACTTGCAGTGGACTCAGCCAGGTTATTTCGATTCGAATGAAGACGGGATTGTATTGCACCATTGTGTGGCTCGATATCATGCGTACGCTTCATCTCTCGTGCAAACACGTCAAGGCTGACTACCGTTCAATAGGTTCTTAGACCTGATCTCTTCTGTTCCAACTGGATTTTTCGTGCCGACCCTTGATATCGATCTAGGCTGGCATACTCATCAACTGTCTCCTGGTAGGTATGCAGAGGATTGCCGCTGCTATGTCAACTATTTTGTTAATCAGTAAGTGAACGGGCCTGATACAACTAGTGAGATCTCACCGATCATTTGAAATAGTGACGACAAGGTAGAAGAATCTCATTTATCTGCATCCTTTGATGAAACTTGTCGAGCATGGAAGGTATGTGTCTCGGTTGGAATATATTGTTTTGATCTTACAGATGTTTCAAGGAACGCTTCGGAGTACCCTACATGCATTGTGGATGTCCACTCCCTGTATGTATCGCATCTTGTTTCTGCTATCAGCTGATCTGAGATAATCTCAGGGAGATACCCTCAGCCAGAAGCTCTCAAGATTGGCGAACATTATATTACACGAACGCAGAAATACTCTCAACCCACCAATGCGGGACGACGCCTTCCTTGCGACCCATCCGAGCGATCACAATTCGGTATACGTCGAAACCGTTGGTCCATTTCGACGTAGAACACGGGAGGTCAAGAGGCAGAAGCACCGGGCAAGAGATTTGCGGAAGGTTCGGCAGGGGGAGGTCTCGGAGAGGAAGTATATGTTGGGAGAGAGGCACGAGGCTGCATTTTTAGTTCCTGTGCCTCTTTATTATGATCCTGTTGGATATGTTGGATATCCTGGAGCTTGCGCCGCGGTATGTCTCACACCAACTTTCTTCGACTTGGATATAATTTTGTGACTGATTCTTTATTGTTGATAGGGCGTCGGAGGGTGTGTTAACGGAGGTACTGCCGGGGCTGGTTGTGGCTTTAGTGGATGTAGTGCGTGTAGTGGTGGCGGAGGTATCGATGGCAGTGTAAAGTAAGTGCAAGTAATGGTGTTGCAAGTGGATGGGGAGGAGGGAAATACATGCGGGTGTTAGGTGGTGGCCGGGTGGGAAGATCTATTTTGTAATAGTAACATCTGATGGTGGTCTATGGGTAAGAACATTCTGCGGTGGTTGTTGTGGGTTGGGTGGAGGAGGAGGCGGAACCACATTCTGAGCGGAAAGACGCTTATTGATGGATTTCTGGTCCTAGATGCGCATCGCGCGACTATCATTCATCGTACTACTTATGTACGATGTAGATTTTTTTAAACAACACTACTCCAAGTCGGTCCATTCTCTTCTCTTTTGTTTCGGAAAAAATATAGTTGTTCGTCTGAGGGTAGGATAAACGTTAATTAGAGATTTCTTTATTCTACCGTCCTATTGTAAGACTGCTGGCCGGACGCTCCAACAGATACACCAAAGGTAGAATAGTTAACAGTTGTTCTGTTAACTATCGCACGGTATATATAGACGATTATGGAAATCCGTCGTAAGCGAAGTCTTACACGTGGTCACAGTCATCAGGATTTGACAATCTTATCTTATCTACCGGCATTCCCACGATTTCACTCAGCCACTCCTGACTTCAGTCAGCCTTGCGTGACTGTCCCGACTCGACTACAGTGACTCCTCGGAGTCGGACCGTGACGAATAGACCAAGATCATCCAGGGAATGGTGATGAGACAGTCCGTGTAAGATTAATCATAGCGCAGAAATGGCAAGTAGTCAATGATAAATCTCGACATTGGAACCTAACCGGAACCACTCGTCGAACTTATTATAAGTTGTTACTTCCGCCTTTTTACACAGTTGATCGAAACTTGGAAAGTAATCGCGGTTCTTCATCATGGAGGCTAACCGGATTTTAGACATCACATTCAGCCGTACGGTCAGACTCACTCTCTCTCTGCCACATCTTCCCAAATCTCGACAGACCCTCCTATTCTCTGCCATGTCCGTTTCCGTCTTGGCTCGTCTCACCCTTTCTCCGTTTCTGCTGGAGAAGACATCGTCACTCCGAAATTCTCGAATAGCACCATGCTATTGTAGAGGTGGACAAGAAATTGGATGTTCTTGGAGCATTATCAACGCGTCTTTAATGAAAGATGAGGGTAAGTGTATGCATTTTTGCGTGTTTAATACATGCTCATATCTGGTAGAGTAACCTTTGTTTCTTACCCTCGCTCGGTCCATTTGCAAACGAACTGCCCGTAAATGAATTTCTCCCTTCGTTAGGGCTGCTGGGAAGTCCGAAAATCAAGTTCTTGAATAAGAGACGGGAGAATGCTCGTCTGGGCGTACCTGTCGAGCAGAATGCTGCGGATGAAGAACACGATGAGATGATACTGATAAAGGACATGGTAGCAGTGAGCAAGGCCGAGGAGAATCCAACGTACGTATTCCAACAATGTCCTTTTTAACGTCACGATCTCACCTACACAAAATATCCAAAAAGCTCAAGTCCGGACGCAATACGTTCAAATGTTTTCACGCAAAAACCAGAACATCCTGTCATCTCATTACACGAAGCTCGCCGAACACGAGAACCCGTTGACTTCTATCAATGGCGATGGTGGAGAAGAGCCAGACAACGACGGCAAACGTTTTGCTCTCAAGAGGGTAAACCATGATCTTCCTTCGACATCAGATCTGCCTATCCACTCTGATTTGTCCAAGCGGAAAATACAAAAGCTCAAGTCCAAAAAGGCAGTGGCGAAGCGGAACCTCGGGGCCACAAACTTGTATCCGACGATGAGGGTCAACCACATGAATTTATAAATTTGAAGAGTGGAAATGGGGAACGGGTCATGAAGAAGGAAGCCAGTTCATAGTGAAGGAGGACGGTAGGATGAAGCGAGCTGATGGTCATGATAAAGAAGAGGCTAAGGAGAAGAGGAGGGAACGAAAGGAGAACGAGAAGGAAGAGGTAAAAAACGTCTTTCCATTGGATTTCAATCAGGTCTTATCGGGCTCTTTTGATTGTTTCACAGCTGAGGGGTTTTCTTGTGGATCAACCGGCCGTAGCGCAAGTCTCAGACGACGACGTATATGTGTATGAGAATCGCTGTCGGACAAGCATTCGACGCATTTGCTACATTCCCACTCTCAAATCCACTTTGAAAGATCAGTCTGCTGGGCATTATGATATGCGCATCGATTCTCTGCTTCTGACCACCGGAAAGGTTCCCTCAACTATTTCCTAACATGGTATCATAGCCATCAGGTAAGTCTGTGACTTATCTGCCTGAGATTGGCCCCAGCATCTAGCTACATGTTAACGTTGTGGCAGGCTATGACAGCGCGTTCGAGATAGTCAGCGTAAGATTAATTGGCATGATGCAGAAATGGTTAGTCGTATGATCAACTTTGTTGATGTCGAAACCACTCATCCAAGCGAAAACAACCAGTCACTGTGATGGAAGTATGATAGGACTACAACGAAAGCCGTCCTTCAAATGATAGCAAAATTCATATCGGAACAAGTATGCGCAAGATTTCCACAGGCACGGGATATACTTAATAGTTTGTGCTTCAGTAGATCATGACGCTTATCGACAAATCACCTGTAAGCAAGCCAAACGCATCCTCTATTTGCAATTGTGCCTGATTAAACTTCAATTTTGTCAACAGAATCAAACCGTTTAACAGATAGAACGACGGCGATCAAAGCCCCAGAAGTTAAGCAATACAACAACCTATGGCGCTACAGATGTCTCATGACTATCACCACCTGTAGTAGATTCTTGCACCGATTGCGACCCCCCGATGTGGCGCACGAACTGGAGAGGAGATGCCAAGCCTGGTTCTTCATCGACAGTATGCAGTTCCGTTTGTAGACTTTGATTGCCAATGTGTCGGATATTGAGTATGATTCTAGTTGTAAACACGGCATAGAGGACAGATTCCAAACTAGGGGATGTTTTCTGAGTAATTATGACCGTCGTTCAACCAAATGCCGCACTGACGGAGTAAGGATGAACATCAATTCAAGCTATAGAAGGCGACGGATAAATAAAGCGTGGATATTCCTCTCAATGAATGGGACTTACAGGCAGACCAAGTACGACGGCCACGTTTACAACTGAGACGCCTATTGAAACATTATGAGCACTGAAGACGGTGTATTTCCCAAAATAAGACAACGCACAGAGCTGGGCAACATAGAACAGAATACCTGTGACAGAATATTAAGTCTCGAAGCTTGGCAAATGACGAAATGACAAAGCCTCACTCACCGTCTCTGTGAATTATAAGCGATAACCTGCCAAGGTTCCCTTGTCGATCTATGCGAGGATAAGTGATCTATTAATAATAGTAGACATGCAGACGAACATGACTGAAAAGCACTGATTGCCATTAGTGTAAGGAAAACTGCGAGGATGTGAGCCCTAAGTAGCACCACAAACGCAGATAACGCTTACGAGCTTCTATAACAGTGAACGAAGTGTAATTTCCCCACAATATAGTGCTAGCTTTCGTGACGAAACATCCTCTGAATTCCGGATATGGAGGCGGGGCATCTACGATCACAGTAAGGTCAAACAACGCCATCGAAGATGGAGCTGTGAGCATACACTCAAAGGCACGAATGAACCTTGGCAGCAAAATGAATTGCGCTACCAAACTCCCAATGATTGAAATCACAAGTAAGATACCAACTGGTTTGCTTCTCCCCCAAATTGCCCAAGTCCTGATAGAGAGGATAACTTCGAAACAAATTATCGGTATGAGATATGACATTAATGTAAGCACACTCACTTTCTGCGAGGGTGCCTTGCAACACCAGCAACCCTAATCTATACGTAGTGTCTTGATAAATACAGCAGTGCAAATAATACTTACATGATACCGCAGTGAATGACACCTTGCATGTTTCAGCTGAAAGGTTCATGGCCAGCTGATCTATCAAGGAAATAAACTGAATTCAGAATCATCTTAAGAGAACATGACGCACCGCGAAGTAAAAGAAAGTTCAAAGCAAACGACGTATACCTAAACACAAGAAAGAGGATCTTGGTGTAGCTCCATGGTGAGAACCAGATGAGCTTGATCTCGAGATTGAGCGTTAAGAGGTAATCATAGACCTATATCAAAATACGGTGAATGATCATAAACTAGACAAAGAATGCATACAAATATTGAAACCGCAAAAACTGTAACATATCAGCTAAGACCAAGCCGTGGCGATCAAAGATACACACCAAACATGTACTGCGCAGGTGGTAAATTAAGTAAGGTTTCGTCTTCTCAAGGAACAAAAGGAACAAGTACTACTCACATCCATAACGAGTCTCTCCCGGTGTAAGAGCTGGATAAATGTCGCAGCATCCATTTTTGTACCAATTAAATGCTGTCGCGTTTTACAGGAAGAAGATACTATGCGGAACACCAGAGGGTAGTGTTCACCAAGCTACCCCAGTGTTTAAGAACTATCACAGGCGCTGATCACAGGCTTTAATCTGATGGATCATTGATTTTCAATGAGAAATGGAGCAGAGCCCATACAGATGCCATCATACGACCTGAAACCTTGGTTAGTGCTGGGTAGCTTCCTAGTAAAGTCTGGCTCGACCGCCGAGAGTGAAGATTTCGAGTGAAGATTTCAATAGTATGAATGATCCGAAACTTGCAATACTAATTTCGCTCCAAGGCGCAGAAAAGTTGAATAGACACAGGAAGTCACATTGGTTCGTACAATATGATGTTGATGACCCCCGCTGCGCCGCAAGATGTTATTGTCTTGGGGGCGACGTGGAAAGTACAGAGATCGCACATTATAGGAAAGTGTGATTATGCGCACCATAAACTTGCTATGCCGTTTGAAGTGATCTTTAACGGCAACTGCAAGGAGGACATATTCCAAGTTGAGGATCCTACGATTCCGAAGACGTGGAGAAGAACGAGGCTTTGTGAATATTATGCTGCTGTACGTGAGGAGAGTTGCGGGTTGACCTGTTAATAAAACTCAAATCAGGTTTAACATGGTTTTGAAATTGTTCTCGGAGTCCACTGCGGAGACCGCCCTACGTTCAATATGTTGATATCAAAAACCATTCCAAAGTGAGTTCAATAACCTGCTGAGGCTGGGGTCCTAGTCATACTGATTCAATATCTCATTTTATCTCTGCCATCCACATTCATGAACGTTTGAACGCCGAATACAGATGTGGCTAATTAGGCTGGGTCGAAATCACCGCCAAGTTCTGCAAGTAACTCATTCATATCTATACTTCAGGCATTCGAGCTACCTCCCTACATCACCGGCGGTGTTTCTCTGCGACCAGATACACTCATTGAATGCGGGCTTAATTTGCGACCATCATTGACTCGTGACTGGACGACTCCGGCTATCTCCGACTTCAAGCTTCAAGGGCGCAGTTGACGCATTCAAGTTGATGTATTGCCAATGTTTCGACTCCTCGCCAGCACCAATGATTGCATGTATAGCGCATTCAGCTTTTCAAGGGGTGATTTAGCGACGAAGAACAAAGAGACACTGCTTACGTCCATAACGTGTCTCTGCTGCTGCAAATGCTGAATGAATGCCAAGGCGTCCATCCTGTATCAACCGAATGCAGTCGTGTTTTGGAGGAGAGAGCGAGCACAGCAGAAGATAAGGTAGCTCCAGGGGCCTCCGATGTATAAGAAACATTACAGGCACTAATCAGAAACTATCTTTGTGCATGATACTGTAGTACTTTCGGATGATCATCAGATATATGGCCATGCCCCCGGCTCATTGTCTTCATACTGATCCTGGGTTCAAACTAGTCATAGAATTCTGAAACGGTTTGAGTATACCAACTCTGGAACATGCATGCACCTAATGGCTGAATGTTGATGAATAATGAACCCGGGGCAACTTCGTTCCGCTTGGGCGACTGAGTCGAACCTAAGATGGCGTTATACTTGGCTGTCTCTATGATGTTAATGATGTTCGTATGGGGTTACTTACCTTAAGATGCGATGTGGGGAATCTCCAACAATGACTCGTAACCTTGAGCAAACCGAATCAAACCAGCGGCTCCCAGACGAGATAGATATTTGTAGTTGGGAGCAATCTGAAAAGCCCAAAGCTCAGAGTGAGGCTTTGGTTAAAATTTTCCGTTGTCAGAAATGTTATAATTGACGCGTTGCCGTGCGCTGAAAGCCGCCGTCTTCTCTGAGCGGCTTCAGGCTTACTGTCCTGGCACTGTTGACCTACATATATCGCACTCGGCTTTTCGAGACAATCTTCAAGGTCCTCAAGGCCTCAACGCGCACACTGTCAATGGCAGTCCTTGCCTTTTTTGTGAGCTTGGTGTTAGGCTCTTCAACTCATTTGGGGATGGGACCCCACACGCTTTCTGTCTCGGAGTTATATCTCTTCTCAAATTTCTTACTACGTCTACTGACGGTTTCGGATATTCGTATAGCACCCCTTGGACTATATAAATCGTGCCCGGATAACTTCGATGGCACGATCGGACTACTCTCCTCTGATAAATAGAACAAAAGCTGCTATGGGCACCTCCCAGGCTTCCCAGTCTTAAAGAATCGACACTGACGCTGATCGGAAGTCCCTAGTATATCGACTGGCTCGAATCAAATAAGCATCATATTTCTGAAGTTGCTGGTGGCCAGTCAATATTGGGCTTGAAGGCTTGAAAGTCAGGTGCGCCCGCCACTTTTCGATTCTTTAACGCTCTGGCTAACCTGAGATTTTCATATAGCGATCTCCTTATTTTTGGAGACGTTTACATCGAAAGAGGCGACATCGATGAGGATACTACGACTGCGTCGGCTCATGGCGCTAAAGTTGAGAGTATATTGTCATCACACTTATTAGTATGGCTCGGAGATAAGTCTACAGTCTTGTTGTTACCAGCTTGAAGGTTTTGGTTTTGGTAAAAGCTCTTAGGATAGCTGATTTAGTCGTTGACCAAATGTTGAGTTTTCGCACGCGACTTTGATTGCACCCGAACGGGTTGGAGTCTTTGAGGCTCAGCGCTCAGCGCTCAGGGTTTGGTGTCGTGCGTATATGGACTGTACGGTATAGTACGTTTGATTTTCTACTTTTACTTACTACAGGTACTAGTGCCTCAAAAACCAGGCGCTTGATCACGAGACTCTTGCAGGAGAAACGGTGAACAGGCTGGAAGGGTCCAAGGACTCCAACATTTAAAATGTAAATATTACAAAATACTCCATACGACTATATGAGTGTCGCCCTATCAACTATCAACAAGACACGAATTTATAGGTCTGCCTACGGGAGACTACCATACGACTACATCGGCTCATGTCGCTATTTGGGGATATATATTGCCATCGTACGGATATGACTTTTGGGGAAATTCTAGTGTGTTGCTAACTATTTCGTTTGATTAAAAACACTAAGAGGACTTTGAGAATTATTAGGTGCTGAGATGTTAAATTTTCACACGCGACTTTGATTGTAACCAACAAGTGACTCTACAGACTGTCTACACGTTATATGAGTGTCGCCCTATCAACTATCAACAAGACACGAATTTATAGGTCTGCCTACGGGAGACTAGTCTACACGGGCGACACAGGCCGCAGCGCGCCGATCAAATCGTGCTCTGACGACAAGCCAGGCACGACATGCACGGGCTTAGGTGCTGTGTCTGAGCACTGGATCCGAATGGGTCGCGTATGGATTTGGGCATTCAACGTTCAGCGCTCAGCCCGTTAACGGAATAGGAAAATGGTCATCTAGTCAGTCCCGCACTTGTTTGAACGTTTAGGGTCTAGAGAAGAGTTTGTCCTCCATAAATAGCTAAGAACAAAGACTGGTCACGAATATCTGCTACCTGCACCCCGCACCAACTCTTACGCCAAGTGATCAAGAACCTGGGGGCTCTAGCCTAGCAGCTCTACCTCAATACAGCACCGTTACACCACCAACCGTAACAGTAGCCTGAAGAGGCAACTTCGGCTGCAACTACGATGGAACCACATGCATTTCAGTATATTTTCAAGATCGGTGCAAAAGTTACTCCTTCGCCTCTACTTTCTGCGATTCAACTGAAGACCCATCTCGATTTATTGAGGGCTTTCAAGCTCCTCCGCACAAGGGTTGAGGACGACCCTCGGGACTTCCCGCAGAACGCTGTAGAACTTGTGCCAGGAGAGCGATGGATCTGGTTTTTGGAACTGGCTGTTGAACGGTGCGTTGTCTGGTCTTGTTTTCATCGTTATGCCGCGAGAACTCAAATACCGTGTGGATTGGAAAAGGTTCCAACGATGGGCTGGGAATCTGAAATTCAAAACTGTCGAAGATTTTGTTACGCGTGAGATCCCACCTCTAGACGTCCTGCTTGTGTGGCATGCATATATGCTAAGTCCTGCGTAAGTGTCGATCTTGTGCTATATAGTTCACGATATCTCGATGCGGTCTATCCAGTTGGTACTCTGAAGACTGCGAGCGTCTTCCTATCCTCAAGGAATTAAAAAAATTGAACAAGTCCAATTTTGTTCTTTTGGACGCCCTGGTTGGTGTTTCCGCGGGCAAACATTCCAGACAGTTTTTTTATTTCATATTTCAAGGCCGAATTGGGAGATCTATTCGCATATGAACCCTCTACAGACCAACTGGTTTGGTGGCTTGCAGCTACTGATCTTCCTTGGGATCCAATCGCTTCATTGTTTGAGCTTATCGAACAACCAATCATTTGCCCCGTGTGTTGTCGTTCTGTTGGTGCTCGTAAGTCTCTTGCTTTTTCCAAGCCGAAAACTAAATAGAGCATACTCTGTTGATTTGTAGCCTACTTATGGCATGATCCAAGTTACCCAGGATATGCACAGAAAAGCTTTAAGTTTATCTGTCCGGTATGCAGATCTGAAATAACAAAGGAGAAGCTAGCAGTCGCAAAATTTGCTCGTGATATTGCTAGGGACCCAAGTAATATCGATCATGTCGAAAAGTTTGGACGTGAAGTATACCTTCCGTGCGTTGTTCTCGAAAGTCGATTTGGATGTCTTGTTTAATTATCTACTTTATGTCTCAGAGGAACGCTCCATACACCAATCAAAGCTGACAACACTACTCGTGGCACAAGGATCAAGATTTTTGTCCTCCGATCTACTGTATTTGCGACCGTTCAAAAATCTAAGAGCAATGTCGCTACGCTCCAGAAACGTTACGCCTACAAACGAAATACCAACACGAAGCTTTGGGAGGAAGATATCAAGCACAATGTCAATTACTCCATGACAAACGTTAGGTCTCATTTGTCGAAGCAACTGAATCCTTCTTTGTGAGTATTGATGCCACATGCTCCCTCTCGATATAATATTGACTCGGAGCTCATGTCCTCTCAGCGTGAGGAAGATTCTCAGTGCATACAACGATGATCGACCATTCTCCGTTGATCTTGTAGGCGCGGTAGGCGATTCTTGACAATATTTAGAGTCTTATGACTTATTATATTACTGAATTGTGTTAGGTTCTTCGCCAAGGAACTTTTATTGACAAGATGTATGACCTGGGATGGACTCAACCTGGTTATTTTGATTCAGACGAGGACGAGATTGTACTCTACCACTGCATGGCTCGATATCATGCGTACGCTTCTTTTCTTGCCGAACGAATCTAGGCTCACTATCTCAAATAGGTTCCTAGACTTGATTTCTGCCAATCCAACCAGATTTTTTGTTCCGACACTGGATATTGATCTTGGTTGGCATACCCATCAACTGTCTCCTGGTAGGTATGCCGAGGATTGCAGCCGCTACGTCAAGCATTTTGTTAATCAGTGAGTGGACGGGCTTGATGCAACTAGTGATGTCTTACTTATCGTAGAGAACTAGCGACGACAAGGTAGAAGAATCACATTTATCGACGTCGTTCGATATTACTTGCCGAGCGTGGAAGGTACGTGTCTTCATCGGGTACATATTGTTTTTCTCTAACTGATGTTTCAAGCAACGTTTCGGAGTACCTTACATGCACTGTGGATGTCCACTCCCTGTATGTATCGCATAACTTATTCCTGCTATCGGCTTGTTTGATATTTTCCAGGGAGATACAATTGGCCAAAAGCTCTCAAGACTTGCTGGCAGCATAATACATGGACGCAAAAATACCATCAACCCACCAGCACGGGATGACGCGGTCCTTGCGACACATCCTAGCGATCATAATTCGGTATACGTCGAGAAAGTCAGTCACTTTCGACGCAGAGCACGGGAGATCAAGATGCAGAAGCGCCAAAACAGAGATCTGAGGAAGGTTCGGCAGGGGAAGATTGCGGAAAGGACCTATCTCATGGGACAGGGGCATGAGACTGCATTTTTGGTTCCCGTGCCTCTTTATTATCCTGTCGGGTTTGTTGGATATCCTGGGGCTTGCGCTGCGGTATGTTCGCTATCAAATTTCTTCGGCTTTGAGAGCCAACTCGTGACCTACCATTTTTATTGATAGGGAATCGGAGGGTGTGTTAATGGGGGCGCTGCAGGGGCCGGTTGTGGAAGTAGTTCAGGTGGATGCGGTGGAGGGGGAACGACATATGCAAGTGGAGGAGGAGCGGGAGGGTCGATGTGTGCAAGTGGAGGAGTGGGGTCTGGTGGTGGTGGTGGATGTGGTGGGGGAGGTGGCGGAGGAGGTGTTGGGTGTGGGGGAGGAGGCGGAGGTGAGGCGGAGGTGGTGGAGGTGGCGGGGGAGGATGTGGAGGCGGAGGTGGAGGCAGCGGCGGCGGCGGTTGTTGATATCGAGTTGAATGTTCGGTTTCATGTCATTTATGCAAATCATCCCAACCACCGTTTAATGTACTACCAAATATCTTCGCCGTTGGTTTCAGCCAGCCAGTTGAAGGCTCATCTTAAGCTATTAAGAGCTTTCAAGCTTCTTCGCATTAGGGTCGAGCAACTAATCCTCATGACTTCCCACAGAAGTTAAGAACGCTGTAGAACTTGGGCTGGAAGAGCGGTGGATCCAGTTTCTGGAGTTGTTGAATGGTGTGTTTTACGCTTTTATTTCTCTTGCGATTCCGTCAGAACTCAAGTACGGCGTGCGGATCGAACAAAGATTCCAACGATAGGCTGGAAATCTAACATTTGAGACTGTTGACGATATTTTTGAACTTGAAATCCCACCTCAATGACATTCATCAAGTTGGTACTCCGAAGGTTGGTACTCCGAAGATTGCGAACGCCTTCCTATCAGGCTGATATCATGGTGGAAGCTAGAGCATGAACCAGTACTACGACGGCTGGTCTTCGTGCATTCATGGCAGATTTTGCATGTCTGTGAGTTCGAGTTCATTTTGATGAATCGGAGATGATCTGTGGTCGTGACTCGTCCAGCCCATTGTCGGACGGCCCTTGGATGATTTGAGTTTCCACATTCCCTAGCCGTCTCTTTCGCCCAACCCGACTGTAGCGGTGACTTCGAAGTCGGCGTCACATACAAGAGAGCAAGTACAACAACTTGAATGTCACTTACCTTCGTTGCGGCCTAAACAACTTGGATTCCCGCATCGCCTCTCTTAATACTTCAACATTACTCCAAGACTTCAAGTCTTCGACATCTGAGGACGCTTTAATCGCATGTGGTAATCTCAGTCCCAAGCTCGACCTAATAATGCTCGAAACTCAGTAGTGTCTTGCCGGATGGCAGCTACATACCCCGTCTGGCTCACGCTGCCATGCAACCATAGTAAGAGAGCTAAATTTATTGGTAATGTCTGCCCATCGGGGTATTCTCGCGTCCCTCAGGTAAGTAATTGCCTTCGAGGACTTCTGATTCTGAGCGTTGTGCCACGAGGTAAAAATTGGGACCATGCGGTTCAAGTTACCGAACAGCGTGTACGTATTCTACCTGAGCGAATTCAGGTGAAAACGTTTGACATGTTCGTAATGGAAGAAAGAGAGAATGAACGCAATTTTTAATTGCCGGTTCCGGTTTCAAGTTAACACAAGGAGTGAAATTTGAGTTCGAATAGCTGTCGAGGAGGTCTAGGAGTTGTATCAAAGAGTTCATCGATTCATCACTCCGCAGTATAAGCTGAGCTTTTTGATAGTATGACCTGTACTTCAAGGGGTGGCAGACGAACGTGATCTCACCGTCTTCTCTTGCGCCAACTTAAAATGTTCTGCTTTCTCTTTGAAGACTTGCGGGTGAGATCCGGTTCATCTTCCGACTGTCGGGGGTGGAATGGGTTAGGCAGTTGTTTTCAAATGGTCGGCGGATCTGTGACGGTTCCCCCACCAACCCCAATCAATGTCTAACCTCAAAGCAGTATCTACTAAGACATTCTCTCTTTCTAAGCCATCTCATATAAAGTTAACCTAGAGCCACACTGCTCTCTCGGCGTACTTTTGCTCCGACCTTGCGTCTGCCTCATCTTTCTGCAAACCTACCATTCTACTTAGGAACACTGGATACTACGGATACATCACGAACTACAGAACCTAATTGCGGGACTCGTTTAGTGCAGCACCGAAGGAACGGATAAGCCTGATAGTCAGGGGGTGTGGGGATATCAACTATCAATCAGCAGCAATTGAATCATCAATTTGTTCGCGATTTCTTGTCGCATTCTGTGGCAAAGATATTCGTGGAACGCACCTTCGGCTTCAGGGGGTATACTAGGATTCTGTTACAGCGATCGGCTCATCAAAATGTAGGACACAGTTCTCCTTGATTGTTATGTGGGCCCCTAATATCCCTGTTAACAAGGACGAGAAATTGCGGTTCCTATCGAAGGGACCATCTTGAGATGTCTATCCTTTTTTCTTCTGGCATCTATATTTCTGCTCGACGAATCTTTGAACCTCAGCAGCCATGTTATATGCAACTGCTTCCAAGTCATAACTGGTAACGACCTCTTTACAGGCATCAGTCGGACATGCGCATAGTTTGCGATCCATCATGTTAGCTTTGTGAAACATATACCGTTTATGGCAGACATACATGAACACATGCGATCTCGTTCACATGAGGCGCGGATCTTCCCATCTTCAACTCACATTCCTAGCATCGGAGTCAAGTTCCCTCGTGTATGTTGTAGATTTCCTGCGATCTTGATGCCACACCTGACATTGTGGACAGTAGTGTCGAGCCACCCCTGAGTGCGCAACAAAGTAAAAGGACTCACGAGGTCGTCGTCCGAAAGAGCACCTATTTTTCTATTTAGCATCCAGGCGGAATCATTTGAGGCTATAGGCAGCATCATTCGCACTATGCCGAAAGATCACCATGCGGTGCACACTCTTTCCAGTCGTATGTTCCGGCTCTATTCTCGAGGTTCCAGGTACATAGACCTAGGCTGATCACGATCAGCTGAAAGGATTTAACACGAAAGCCACCTCATCACCCATATTCTCCCTCAGCGCACATATCCATCTAACCAAAGATCCATCATGGTCGTTCTCAAACACCGACCCATCAGTTATCTCTGTACAGTAGGCAATTATTTCGTATTAAAAGTCAAGATCTGATGTGCCACTCAAGTATGCACATTCACTTTCTCTACCATTAGGTCTTCGCACGTTCCATTTGCTTGATATATCTATCACGCAATCTCCGCTGATAAATAAAAGCATTCAAGTTGGAAATCAAACATCGCGGACCGGATTTACGAGCAGTAAACCCGTCAAGCTCCTACATAAGTAGCTGTGCACGTGAATCAAGATGTAACTACGCGCTACTTTGTTGTGAATGCTTATGATACATTCTGCTAGGAACTAGAAGGGAAAGAGAATCAGGACCTGGAGCATGTTCCAACAGATGCTTGATGGCTTCGCCATATGAACCTCGTTTCCTGGCATCATTAAAATAGAACACAAATTAAGTACACCTTTCACTGCTTTGTTCAACCATCTAAAGCAGAGTATATTAGTGACGATTACCTCTCAAAACCATCAGCACCTACCAAAACACTCGAATATCGATCATAGTGTAGTGCTGCTGTTACTTTTGTTGCGAGGTCTTCGATTTTGGTTGTGGGTCAAAGTAACAGCTATCAGGACATCAATTTATTTTTGCAACGACCTCGGCAAATAAATTTCTTTCATACGGTCGGTGCAGTCAAAAACAATGGCTTTCCTGTCCCTGGTTACGATGGCCAACCGGACTAATTCGCCTGACCTTTGAATCTCGAATTTATAAAGGGAAAGACGCAAATAAACCATCCCAGTAGCATTTCGATTTAGATATCCTCTGATTTCCATGAGTTGGAGTTGATCATGTTATAGACAGATCCATGGCGGCTCTCTTCCCCATCTTGTCCCAACGTTCGTCACCGAATTGGGAGGTGCGGAGGACGTCAGTCAAGAGGCCTGTCGGAGCTTGTCATTGCACCACCGTGACAATTAGAGGCTATTACAATAAGATGGACGGTATATTGATTTCTAGTAGTAGATAATAAAAATATTACAAGTGATTTCTTCGTTCCGGAGGACCAGGTTAGGTCATTCATTGAGGTTCGACGGAAGTCATGTGGCCCGTGGGTGGTACAGTGACGGAGTTGCACTTCCAGGCATCATTTCCCCACTGAGGCTGAATTTGTAATTGGGGAAGAGGCTCATCCGGACTTGGCCGAGCACAGCTATATCTGTTCTCCCTATCGCCTTGTGGCCCGGTGTGGACCTGGCACAGTATGGGAAGCTCTTTCCGAATGCGTCTACAAGTCCCGAGTCAATTGGGGCCACCTTATGCTATAGAGACATGTAGGGGGTCTCCTCAATGCCTCTTGCTGTCCCTTTCTACGTACAGAGCCCCGACTGTTCACCACCCGGCCTCTGTGTACCCAAGCGTGCTAGAGCCTCAGAAACGCTCTCTTCGGTTTCGCATACCCACTCCTTCACAATTGAACAGTAACGGGACCTGGTCGGCGGTTCCTTATCGCAAAAATGGCCATCCCTCTTGCTGCGCTCGCCGCGTTCTTGCGGCACCAAAGACTCGTTATGGATGTGAGTTATTTCTCTTTGTGGCGAAGATACTCAAGCTAACTGACAACTGGCTCAGTACATGTTCAGTACGTATAGCTAACGAGGCTTGCCACGCTTATAGTTTGCTGACAATTTTTGTAGTTTCTGCAGTCGGCGTGTTTGTATGTACTATGCTACGCCGAGTTCTCCGAGCCTGACTATGGTTTGTTCGCAGATCTATGATTACCTGTTAATGCTACATTCCGAGATCAAACTCATCTGGTTCTCTCGCTGGAGCTATACCAAAATCCTCTTTTTGGCGCTGAGGTACATGTCATTTGCGCAAACGTTTCTTGCTCTTCACAGTGCGTCATACTCGCTTGATATTGATATGAATATGACTGATATGTTGGACAGATCAAACATTTCTCAACCTTACACCTGAAATATGTAGGGTTACATACCCTGTGAAAGTGTGTAAGTATCTTACACATTGTGCATGTGGCTGAGGTAAATTGATATATATTAGGGTTCACGATGCTTCAGATGATCCTTGCAGAAAGTGTGTATCCTCAACATCATCTCTTGTCTATCATAATTGTGACGGTCCTCTCCTTTCCAAGTCATCCTTGCTATCAGGACTTGGGCAGTTTGGAACAGAAATAACCTCGTTGGCGTCGGTCTCACTGCTTTGATCGTTGCAAGTTTGGTTCTTCAATGCGTTGTTCTGAACGGCTTCAATAATTCATTACATTGTACGTTCCTAGCTCTGTTTTTGATAATATCGTTTGAACCCGCTGGTTCCGTAGATGCTCCTGCTCCATATCGAGAATTCAGGGGATGTTTTATCACATATGCGGACAGGGTCCTGTGGATAAACTTTACTTTGTTGACGGCTGTTGAAGCTAGTAAGTAATATCAGTGCTTCTGCAATTCGGTTGCGAACTTACGCTCTATAGCGTGCCTCATACTCATGACAATTAGTGCTTTTCGGTCATGTTCGTCTGCGATAAAATTCCGCCCACCTTTCGCCCGCTCATTTTTCACTCGATCTGTAGACCGGCAAGGCAATATTGGGAGATTCTCGCTAATTGTCCACCGAGATGGTGAGTGATGTCATCGATGATTTAACACGCATCAGCTTACCTTTTCTTCACAGGGATTCTTTACTACATCTACTTACTTTGTGCGTTAAGCGTTTTATTCCCGAGGAACATCTCCGGGACTCATATAATTCTTTGACAGGCATTTCACTCACAAACCTTGTCATTACACTTGCACTTCCTGTAAGCCTCATTCGTTCAGCAGTGGATGCACGTTTTTGACCCGTCGCTCTCTATAGCATGACATGATGACCCTGACAACTCTGTTTGTGTTAACTTTACTACAACTTCTCCATCTAAATCTGACATCCCCCTTAGCGCACAGAGCAACCTGTACTCCATGCTGGCTGCTCGGATTGTCCTCAAAATTCGAGATGTAACCAACCATCAAGACGCGCAAACCGAATTGCACAGTGGCTACCAGGAATCAGAGCCATCTGATACGCCTATCCGGTTCTCTGTACGTCATCGGGATATCCTGGAATGTACTGCATGATTGGACATCTTGGAGGTATCATACAGTAAGACGCTGATAGTAATGACATCTCTGTACTGCATAGCTCTTTCTTACCATACTGTACACATTGAACATGGGTCTACGATTAAAGTAAGCGTAAGAATATTTCAAGACAGGCTATTATATGACATACGTTGGAGTGAAGAGCGTGCACTAATCATGCCGGGAACCATAGAGTATCGGTAGGATAATACAACCCGTGGGGGGGAGGCGAAAAAAAAAACGGACTTTGGAAGTCGAGGGTCTGATATTACAGGAATGCGTATGTGTAGACACGGTATCTCCATCTCACAGAATGAGGGGAACGCTGGAACGATTTTTGCTACGAAAGTCGAAGCTGGGGACCTCAAATATTGCAAAAGTCGAGTACGACGAGAGATTTACTGGTGCCAGCCTGTTGGTGGTATCCCAGGGGCGCCGTCTCAGTTCGTCCATTGATAAAATCTGAGCATAGCGCGACGTCAAACCTTCGCAAAATTTAGTGAAGGTGGCATCTTCTGCCAGAATTCTAATATGAAATAAGACCTGGAAGCAAGGATGAATCAGAATACGTTGCAGATCAACCACTTAGTACTTTTGGTGCCTTTGCACAAACTGCAATGTATTCAGAGAGACCTGTGATTTCATCAGCGCGTATCCTCGTAAGATTGATTGTGGCTAAGGCTTCGCCAATCTTTTTAATTATGAGAGTGATGACGACGGTGATAATGAAATCAGCAATTATAGATTCCATTAGCGGCAGAGCAGAAATGTAGAGCTTCGCTACTAACGGGGGTGCACGCCGTGCAAGTCGCCCGGTCGTACCACAGAATGACGCCCTACCGATTGATATCAATAGACTCTGTTACAAGCGACAAAATCAAATGCGTAAATAGTAGGATAAGGTGACGATGAGAGATGAAAGCGAAGACTAGACGTGGTTAAAATACGGCGAGGAATTGAAAGTTCAAAGAGTCAACAGCAAGGAGAACTCCGTATTACGGCCGCCGGCATTGGTGATTCTGCTTCGGAAATCGATCGGCCAATTAAATCGTCTCAAGTTATATGATCGTTTAAAGACTTGGTCCTGGACTCCCAACCGATCCACTCACAACAGGGCTGGGCCGACAGGTGTTCTTCCAAAGAGATCCATCATATTCTGGCAATATGCATGCGCAACCTTTTTCTCCATCAATAGCATGTGAATGGCACGTTCTGCAGGCTCTGCAGCTGCCCCGCTCAGATCTGACTCCGTGATTGAGGAGTGTGGCCATCTTCCGTTCAGGAGGGTGGCTAGCCTATGTACAGCAGGTGACCGTGAGGACCAGGTTGCACTAGATAGCCCCAGGTTTCCTCTGTCCACCTCATCCTTGGCATATGTACGATTAGGAAAACATGTGGCAACATCGCGTGCGATGTCCTAGTCCTACGAGGGAAGAGTTTACGTTCAAGGCATTCCAGGTCAAGACGAAGCTCAGCTAGCAAAGCTCCCATATTACCTGCCTGATCAACGTCAACGAAATGAACTCCTCAACTGGACCACTGAGACGATGACGGTTCCACTTGTCAGAGTAATCAGCAGGATCTATCAGTTGAATAGTATCCAGTCCAAGGAAGTCTTGCATCACCCGCCTCTCTGCAGCTATTCTGGATGAATTCTTCTCCTCTCTATCGAGATATGTACGAAAAAAGAACAAGAAAATGTCTCCATCGTTTCATGGTGGAACAGGATGGCGGCTTGTGCAAATGTAGAACCTCGGTCAGCCACACCGGTCGAACCTTCAATCACGTGGCCGTGTAATTCTGCACTCGACCGAGTAACTGGTTGGATGAATACATTGAGGGATCAGGAAAAAAGAAAGTTCACTCTTTGAGAGAGCTCAGATTTATGTCCTTTAACACGGTTGTTCATGCAATTGTGGGTGAGGGGAAGCATCCTCGACATATATCCTCGGGAATACCATCCGACGCAACAGGATCTACAGTGGTGGTCAGGACAAGAACTTTATCAATGGCTAGATATACGAACTTGGCAAGCTCTGCATAATACATTTTGATGCTTTATCTGAACTGGTATTGCCTCGCTTCCGTTTTCTCAATGAGGCATTACTGGAAGAGGGGGAATTGAATGTGTCGAAGCTGGATTAACCGAATTGTGCCTCCAAAAGTCGTGTATACGAACCAGATACTCAGGTGACCATGCAGGCCCAGAAAATAACCCTGCGCCTTGGTCACGTCTGTGTAATGAACAAGTTCGGCAGCATAGATATAAGGTGACGAAGTGGAGCGAATAAACCAGACCAGGATGCCCATCTTGAAGTATTCCTCTGTCAGTTCTGCAGTCCTAGCAAAACATCCCATGAGGTGCCCTTGTACCTCATGGTGTGACTTGGAGGACAGGTGAGGGAGGTAAATGGAGTGGTACTTGACGTATGCTCGCAGTTCCAATACTCATCGAGCAAGGTACCCGAATTTGATGCGAAGATGTGCTTTCAATTCCAAACTCTTCTGAGGTGTTAACAAGGCTTGGTTAAGGTCCTCTATGTGGCATGAAGCATCTTTTGTTGTTCCATAGTTGCAACGAGTTTGAACACATGAAACATGGCCAGGGACAGGTCATTGCTTGATATTCGTAGCAAAATTGGGGAGTGAACTGCCAGAACCCAGGAAACCCAGCTACTTCACTCATGTCTCCATCTGAGGGTCCAAATCTCCAAAACTTGGAGGATGCATCCAAGTCTTTGGTTCAGATACAGGCCAAATATTCATAACCTGGATGAACAGGTTGAGGCCAATTCAGGGGGTTGTCCTGGCCAAACAAACCATCAACTCGCACCGCAACTCGGCACGTGATAGGCGGTGGGGAAGGGATCCAATTGGCATTGAGCGATGTGATGACCCAAAGCGCGTTGAACTGGTCTTGTCCATATTGCTGGGAAAACTCGTGGAAAACAAGCCCATCGCTTGATTCAAAGGTTACTAGCCTTGCCGATGAGTTGGATTGCAAAATTAAAAAGTAAATCTAGGTACAACTGAACATACCACGATCTGTGGTCTCGCTACAGTTGTGGTAGGATTTTATTGTCGACAGAACCCACTCCTTGGGTGGTCTTGGTAGTAAGGCTTGCTGACAACTGGGTATCGAAGTTGTGCATTAGCTTTCTGGAAAATGGACCAACCTGGTTCATTCTCCGATACCCACTCGATTTGAACTGGTCAAATACCGAGGGATTGGATAAAACGCAGACAGGAAGCAATGACTTACCTGGGTATCCGTCTGGACATGTTTGGCATGTGTTGATCAACGTCGCAGGGGCGGGGAGGACTCGGATGAGTTGACTCGTTGAGTGAGGTATCAGGGGAGAAAAGAACCCAGGGACGAGGGATGGGTGCGTTGTTCAATAAGTGGAGGTGGGATATTACTGTAAGTGTGGATGGGAAAGGAGGGGAAGAGAGATTTTCGCAGATCGATAGCTGACGACTCGTTGTCGTGTTCTACCTCTACCTACTTTGCAGTTTGTTTGATCTCGGAAAGATTTCTGGGACTCAAAAGAATACCAACAGCCATTTCAGTCGCCAATGTCACCGGGATGTTTCTCGAATGTCCCAATTCAGGTTCAAACCTTCTCCTAACTTCGAATACCTTCTATATCCGTGCTCACTACTAGAATCATACACAACATTAGAGACGTAGACATGCAAACACACCTGCACTATGTCTATCGAGAGCCACCCTCGGTCCCCCGGTGGCCATACCTCTCCACTCTGTTCGTCGCGACCTTCCTTCAGAACCGACTGCGTGATCATAATCGATGCGTGAATGTTAAGGTATCTATCAGAGTGGATTGTATTACGTGCCTACAAAAAAAACTAGAACGCTGATCCGTCACCACGTGGCTGCTCTTCCACATATTCAGTCTTCGCGTTCGACGATTGCACAGCATGAGTGTATACGGGTTCTGCCTCACAACTGGACTATGCGGTAACATGAAGATTTCGCATCAATGACTCCTGTTAGAGAGTAAGAACCGCGAGTGACATCCACGATGCCGTGTGAGATGGTAAACTTAAGTCTTAAGCTAGACTTACAACCTCGGGATCATACTAGTACAGTTACTAACTGTCAGACCTGTGCATCTATTCATCTCAAAATGTGTAGGCGAACATATCTAACCATAACGAGGGCTTCTGTTTTGGAGGGGCCGTGCCCCTGATGTCATCCCACAGTGACCGCAATCGACCAGCCATTATCTAATGCATCAGATCAGTTATGTCCGAGTCTTTGGCACAGTCTCATTTTCGAGCTTGCCTTGCGTGGAGTTGGGGTCTCGCGATGCCGATGAATGATGCTTGCTCAAATAACTGATGGCGCATTCATCTCGAATCCGAGCCTCGATACTACAGTGTAGTAAGTTTCACGCGGTGACTCTTTTCAAGTTATACATCAAGGACAACTTGAAAGGGTCAACGTTTAACCGGTCACTGGCCACCCTTGTGGAGAGGTTAGTCCACGATTTGATATGTGTACTATTATGGTTGCTTCAGCATTTGCACCGGCAGGATCATTTCCCCGCAGAACGCTCCCCTGTGTCATGTTTCTATTATCAGCGCAACATTCCTCACCGAACTTCGAGTCGGCACCTCACAAGTAACGTTCGCATGCGAAAATCATCACATACAACGTCGTATCGTAGAAACACATACGACGTCGTTTCATATTCTATTCAGTTGTTTGGGCGGAGGGGGTTTGTTCCTACTAGTAGGCGATTTGTGTGGTTTAGACTGGTATTGAACTTCCCAGGTAATTTAATTTCTAATTATCAAGAAACTCATCATAAGCCCGAACCCCCTGCCGTGTGATGCCATCGAACAGGGACCTACTAAATCTCAGCTCAACACCGATAATCTTTAGGACACGGGTCCCACATGTCTTCAGGACTTCTGATTAGCGACTGTGACGATTCTTAAACACCGAGGAGCAGGCAGATTCCTACGCTTTTGTTCATCCTCTCCTTGACACAGTGACAGATCCCTTCACTGGTATCTCCAAGTTACAAACATGGACTCTATCCTCCCTCATTTGGTCCAGTTCTTGCAGAACGAGAGGCTTGTTTTGGATGTGAGTATATTTTATAGCACGCATAAATTTCGACTAAAATATCGCCTGCACAGTTCATGTGCAGTGCGCATCTAGTTTTCACCATGTCTGCAGTTCTACTGACCTGTGATGTAGTCACCACTGTTTCCGCATACGTACGCAAGTACACTACCTCGGCTGTAACTTTTGAAAAACCTTGGTCATAGATCTATGACTACATTTTGACGCTACCCCTCGAGATCAAATTCATCTGGTTCTCAGCATGGAGCTACACAAAAGTCCTCTTCCTTGTCCTCCGGTACACGCCTTTCATTTGGATGTGTTTTTACCTCACTAGTGCGTTCTACTTTCCTAAGATTGCTTCAAATATTACTCAATCACTTCACAGACCAATTATTTATAGATGCCTCAATTGAACTATGCAAAGTGATTTTCCCTGCGCAAACGTGTAAGTGGTTCACACACTTATAGATGGACTGAAGTAATCCTGGAGCAATAGGGATGACGTTGTTACAGTTAGTCCTTGCAGAAGGTAAGTACCTTGAGTGACTTCACGTCAGTGCATTTTCATTATAATTCTCTTTTTTTCTGGAAGTTGTCCTCGCTGTCAGGATGTGGGCAGTTTGGAACAGAGACAAATCAATTGGTACCATTTTCGTGGTTTCGATAATTGCAGTCGTAATTCCGCAATGTGTACTGTTAAACAAGTTCGTCCAGTCACTAGAATGTAAGCACATTATTTGAAGTCTACCTTTATGCTAAACGTTTGATGATGCTACTTTTGTAGATTTGCCTACTCCATATACAGGATTTAGGGGATGTTTCGCTATCACTACTGACAGAATACTGTGGATTAACTATGCTATGGCCGCGTTCGTCGAAGCTAGTGAGTATTACCTTCCTCTGCAACGCTAATCCAAATATATTATACTTCTAGTATTCCTTTTACTCATGGCAATCAGTTCAATTCAGTCATGTTCGTCGCTATCGTACTGTTACATCTGTTACTATCGATGGCTCATTGTTCTTCTCTATTATAGATCGACAGGGAAACTCTTCCAAACTATCGCGAATCATTCACATAGACGGTGAGTGATGTTTTTTCATGTTATTGTTGGCTTCGAAAGAGACTTAAGATTTCTTCATAGGTATCATGTTCTACGTCTACCTCCTCTGTACGTCGGTTGATCTTGAAAAACAACTCTATAACTCATAATGTCTCAACAGGCATCTCAGTCGCCAATGCGATCACTATATTCATTCTGCCCGTAAGCTACGTTTGTTTAATAGCGCATCCACATCCTGTTTATCTGCTGTATCCACAGATCAACTTGACTGTTCTGTTAACTCCGTCAGTGTGATGTTCGCTTTTATGTCAAAATCCAAAGCTTAACCATCTGCTAGCATCGAGTATCTCCTATATTCTGTCCTCACAGCTAGGATTATGCTCAACATTAAGGACGCAGGCAATCGAACCTTGCCAACAGAATTGCACTCTGTCTACCAAGAATCCCCCCCGGAGAGCATACCTCTCCAGTTCGTCCATCCGAGTCAAGACACCACCCCAGACTCGATTGCTTGATCACAATCCCTACTAGAATCTTAGAGCATTGGAAGTAGTGACAGGTCCTTTGTACTGGAGCACACTCTAGTACTTACGAAGTAACTAAGCCTGATTCAAAGTTGATCCGTCAAGAAGGATGATTACAATCTATCTAGCAGAAGTTAGCGTCGCGACGTTAATTACAGTAATTGCCTGTAGCATGAGAAATTTCGACTAGGTGTAAAGTTAGAGACGAAGGCCTGTATGACCTCTGACGCAGGGAAACACGACGACGTGAAGATGCGACATCTTCGGCATGAAAATTATTGCGAAAATTAAGACATTGTTAATGAAAACCTCAAGTTATTCAAAGGTGTTCAGGAATCAAAAGTAGCTGATGCGCCTCAGGCTGACTAGTATCAAAAATTTCCAATCCTCTTAGTATTTGTCTCTTCCGAACAAAATCCGTCCATTAAACGCTGAGTCCACTCACGAAATTTAATGTGCTGCCTAAGAGGTCATCTCGTAACTGTTCCATTTCATGGCTATCAGTTTGCAAGTGCGTCGTTTTGATCGACTGAGATGCATTTTAAAGCTGAAATAAAATGTGGTCCGAGTCTGGGTCGCCTCTTTCAGTGTAAACGTCTCCTATTCTGAATTTCACTCAGATATTTCCTTCCCTCCATCCGCCCACCTTCGAAGAGTTTCTTATGTTAGGTATTGGTCTCCGAAATCTTAAATAAGTTTTAGTTTGTGTCCATGACTTGAAAAGCTAGTTGTTGGTTCTTATAGTATCTTATGGCCGGTACGCAAGGCACTAGATGATAAAAGATAACATGTAAGAGCGAACACGTACTGAGTGTTCGACCACCAAAGTCGTCTCCGTTCGTCCGGGGCTCCGGGCTGGTTTGCCACTTGGGAGAGAGGCCGGGAGAAAAAAAAAGTGATCTGGAAAGGGATCCGGGCTGATATTGAGCTTCCTAGTGTGCTAGAAGGAGAGCTGAACAGTGCAGATCCTATTGCATGTAACAAACGTGCCCAGCCCAAACAGAGAGACGATGTGCGGTGCGAAAAGGACACGTCGTGAGGCAGTGTCGCGAGAGAAAGAGACCCTGAGAGACTCTCCAAGTCACTTCAACAAGTTTAACTCGTCGAACTTGCTGGTGAGCTCCTCGATCGGGAGGTTTAGTATTACAACTTGAACTGCATGTTGATCGCTCGCGGGAGGGGCGCGCAAGACAAGGGGTAGATCTTTTAATTAATCAGAAGTACATTTCAATTTTGAAATTAAGATCAAATCCCACTTGGCACAATTTTTCTCTTGAAGTATGACTCGGATGGTCATCAGCTGTTTCAAATTGAGAAACGTCAGTGACTGCGCCTGCAGTGGAGGCCTCAAGGTCAAGTCTTCGGTAGTCATTTTTGTTCCCTTTCATCGAGATGTATCCCTGGTTCACATACCATTTAATTCATAAAGGACAGAATGCTCAAGTTCTGTAGGGACGACTTGTCGGCGCTTCTGGTATATCATACATGGTGCATTCATGGCACCGCCGCGGCGGTTGCCGATCACTTGCCAGCCAACAGTGCTTCGATCAATCAAGTTGTGATGCCATAGGCCAGATTTTCTTATGTTGTGTGTCGTTTTCCTGAGTATCATCATCATCACCATCATTCCCCATCGGGGCCACAAGATAACTTTTGCACCCAAACACCCTCATCATTTACTAATCCGTACAGTGCAAAGGGTCGAGTTGTCGGGGATTCTGGTGTATGCACAGATATCGGTGACCCACTCCGAGTCGCTTCGACGAAGTGTTAAACCTCTGCATGCAAATTTCCTCGTGTATGACATGGAACTCATCCATGGGAGACTTGGGTTTGAATTGTCAAGACCCTTATCTTTCGGACCTCCTAGTCTCGTTCTGATCCTATCTAACCGGGCCTCACCATTCTATTCAAATTTGATGATAATCTAGATTCTAAACCGGCACGTACAAGAACTTCTGATCAGCGCCTGTGGCTATTCTTAAATACTGGAGAGTCTCCGAGACGACTAGTATCGATTCTTCCGTTCTACTTATCCTTCTCTTGAAAACAGTGACTAGCTTCCGTCGTATCCTGTTACAACCATGAGCGCCGTTCCCGCCGCATTACTCCAGTACTTGGAAAATGAAAGGCTTGTTTTGGATGTGAGTAGTTTCCGTGACACGAAGAAATCTTGACTAAAAGAACCACATGTACAGTTCATATATTGTGCGCAACCAAGGCTCACCGCGCTTGCCATTTACTGACTGGTTGTGCAGTATCCGTGGGTACCATATACGTATGCAAGTACGCCACCTTGGCTGTCATTTTCTGAGAACTTTGGTCTAGTTCTATGATTACCTTTTAACGCTACGACTCGAGATCAAACTCATTTGGTTCTCACCATGGAACTACACGAAAATCATCTTTCTTGTGTTCAGGTACATGCAATTTCCTGGTATATATCTTGCCTATCAGAGTGCGTTACACTTCCCTCATATTATGGACCGGAGTATGGCTTAATCTTGGGACAGGTCAGATATTTCTCGATGTTTCAATCGAAACATGTAAAGCGACTTTCCCTGTTCAAGCATGTAAGATTTCCAACCACTGATGTATCGACTGAAGCACTAAACCTGGATCAATTAGGGCTGACGATGTTACAGATGGTCCTTGCAGAAGGTAAAGTGTCTTTGTATTAAAGGAATTTAATTGTAATTGTTTCTTTGATTCGAAGTTATCCTCGCTTTCAGGACTTGGGCAGTCTGGAATAGAAACAAAGCAGTTGGTATCTTGCTCGTAGTTTCAATGCTCGCAAGTTTCATTCCGCAATGCAAACTGTTAAAGGAGTTTACTCAGTCACTGGATCGTAAGGCCTCATGTCCGCATTTACTATGATTATCATTTGACACCGTTACTTGTATAGATGAACCTGCTCCATATCCAGGATTTAGGGGGTGTTTCGTCACTAGAATCAACAGAATTTTGTGGGGGAACTACGCTGCGTTCACGGCTACAGAAGCTAGTAAGTGTTCTCAACTTCCGCAATACTAATTCAAACATTTCCTACTTCTAGTTTTTCTGGTACTTATGGCAATCAGTGCATTCAATTCATGTTCGTTTTGCCGTATGTCTGCTACTTTTGATAACTTATTCTTCTTCACAACGTTCAGATCGACTGGGAAATTTTGGCAGATTTTCACTGATCGTTCATCGAGACGGTGAGTGACGGCTTTCATTGTAGCATCAATCCTGACAAACATTCCTCGAAAGGTATTATGTCCTACGTCTACCTACTTTGTACGTTGTTTGATTTCAAAAACATCTCTGAAACTCAAAAATCTCAACAGGCATCTCAGTTGCCAATGTGGCTACTGTAATTGTCCTGCCGGTAAGCTAAGTTTGTTTGAATCGTAGCGCACTCACACGCCGACAACCTGTCACTTCTTCCAGCCTAGCTTGATCCTTCTGCTAACTCCGTCAGTGTGATGTTTGCTTGAATGTTCTTATTATGATCTAAACATTTTCTCAGCTTCGAGTATAACTTATACTCTGTGCTCACTGCTAGAATTATACTCAACATTCGAGAGATGGGCAATAAAAGCATGCAAACAGATCTGCTCTCTGTCTATCAAGAGCCACCCGAGGCGGCCATACCTCTACAGTTCGCTCATGACAGCATCTCCTCGGACCCGACTGCGTGATCACAATCACTGTAGGAACCCAGAGGGTGCCATATTTTGTTGTATTACCGAATAACTATAATCCGATTGATAGCTGATCTGTCGAAAGGGACCATTGCAGCGAGCAGAAATTAGCGTGACGTTGGTCAAATGTCCACCACATAAGATTCAACGAGGTGGAATGCAGCATGCTTGAGACGAAGACCTATCTGACTTCCCATGTAGGGACGAGTCGTCGGCGCTTCTGGCATACTACAGTATCATGGCACCGGATCTCCTTCAAGTTCTCACTGATCACTAGCCAACCAACAGTGCTTCGATCAATCAAGTTGTGATGTCGTAGGCCAGTGCTGTGTGTCATCATCATCATTTCCCACCGGAGCCACTAGTGATAATCTAGCCACAGGTTTTAAACCGGCCTTAGTGTCAAATGAAAAAAATGCGTCGAAGTGGATGCATTTTTACGTGCATTTGGGCCATATTATTTTAAAGAACTTGTTGTGAAATCTTGGCATTTTCTTGAACAGAATCTAGGGTGAGTAGCTCATCGTTGGTGATGACGGCGACGACGACGACGACGACAGCATCACGTGGTGCCGCCATTCTGCTTGAGAGACGACTCGGGCGCGCCACGTCATGGCAATGTGACTATTTTCCAAAGCCTAGATCAAAGTCCAGCGCTTTTGGTATATTCACCTTGGCACCACCCCCTTATCGATCAATCAGCCTAGTTGTGATGCCATGGGCCAAATTTTCTTATGCTGTGTCGTTTTCCTAAGTATTATCATCATCACGAGGCCGCAACGTAACCTTTGCGCCCAAGCATCCTCATCATTTAATCCATAACGGACAAAAGGTCGAGTTGTGTAGAGACGAATCGGGGATTCTAGACCCTGGTATATTCACCGCTATCGATAACCCACTCGCTTCGATGAAGTGTTTGGGCCAACCTTTTGCAACAAATTTCCTCGAAACAAATCTGATGGTGATTTGTTTCGGACCAATCTCCTCAGCGGAGGGAATTTATTCCTGGGCGACTCAGATTTGAATCGTTAAGACCGGTATGTTGGACTCCTAGTCTCGTTTTGATCCTATCTAACCAGGCCTCACCATACCATTCAAAATTGATGATAATCTAGCCATGGGTTCTAAACCGGCGTCCGCAAGTACAAGGACTTCTGATCAACACCTGTGACGATTCTTAAATACTGGCGAGTCTCCGAGACAACTATAGATTCTTCTCTTCTGCTTATCCTTTTCTTGAGAACAGTGAACAGTTTCCGTCGTATCTTATTACAAACATGAACACCGTTCCCGCCGCCTTAGTCCAATACTTGCAGAATGTAAGTGTTACAGATGTGAGTAGATTCCATTAGACGAAGAACCATTGACTAACAGTACCACCTGTACAGTTCATAAATAGTACGCAACTAATATTCGCCGTGCTTGCCATTTACGAACCGGTTATACAGTCTCCGCAAAATTCGCATTTGTATGCAAGAACGCTCGCTACCTTGGTCCTTGCCCATTATTTCCTCAGATATTTTGTTTCAGCTCTACGATTACCTCTTAACCCTACGATTCGAGATCAAATTCATTTGGTTTTCACCATGGAACTACACGAAAATCTTATTTCTCGTACTCAGTCAGGTACATGCCCTTTATTACGATATATATTGGTCTTCAGAGTGCGTTACACTTCCCTCAGGTCATGAACCTGTCCACGGCTTAACTTTTCTGACAGTCCAACTATTTCAATTGAGAAATGTAAAGTGTTTGTCCCTCTGGGATCGTGTAAGTTTTCCTTCTCACTGATACATCGAATGAAGTAACCTCGATCAATTAGGGCTGATGATGTTGCAGATGGTCCTTGCAGAAGGCAAGTATCGTCACGTTATGAAATGCAACTTAATTTTAATGCTTTCGTTTTGAGGTATCCTCGCCATTAGGACTTGGGCAGTTTGGAATAGAAACAAATTAGTTGGTATCTTGCTCGTAGTTTCAATCCTCGTAAGCTTCATTCCGCTATGCATACTGTTAAACAAGTTTACTCAGTCAATGGCATGTAAGGCCCCATGTTTGCAGCGATGATTATCATCTGACACCGTTGCTTGTGTAAATGAACCTGCTCCCTATCCAGGATTCCGGGGATGTTTCATCAATGGAAGCAACAGAATGTTGTGGGGAGACTATGCTACGTCCACTGCTATACAATCTAGTAAGTTTTATCAAAATTCGCAATACTAATTCACACTTTTCCCGCTCCTAGTTTTTCTTGTACTTATGGCAATCAGTGCATTCAATTCATGTTCGTTTGTACCCCACATCCGCTACGATTGATAACTCAGCACTCTTCACAACGTTCAGATCGACTGGGAAACTTTGGCAGATTCTCACTGATCATTCATCGAGACGGCGAGTGGCCCCTATCATTGTAGCATCGATCCTGACAAACTTTCCTTTAAAGGTATAATGTTCTACGTCTACCTACTTTGTACGTTGTTTGATCTCCAAAAGATCTCCGAAACTCAAAAAATCTCAACAGGCATCTCAGCTGCAAATGTGGCCACTGTAATTGTTCTGCCGGTAAGCTACGATTGTTTGAATTATAGCGCACTCGCATGCCGACAACCCGTTACTTCCCCCAGTCCAGTTTGATCATGGTGCTCACTCCTTCAGTGTGATGTTTTCTCGAATGTCTAATCCAGGTCTAAACATTTTCCTAGCTTCGAGTATCTGCTATATTCTGTGCTTACTACTAGAATTATTCTCAACATTCGAGAGATGGGCAGTGAAAGCATGCAAACAGACCTGCACTCCGTCTACCCCGAGCTACCCTCGGTGGACATACCTCTCCATTTTGTTCCTCGCGACATTCCCTCGGACAGCGAGCGAACCGTGATCACAATTCCTGCAGGATACATAGTTCGTTGTATTACCAAATAACTAGAATCCGATTGACAGCTAATTGGTCGAGGGGGGATATTACAACTAGCACCTTGGTATTGGAAAATTCACGCTGCATAAGACTCAACGAGGTAGAAAACTTGAGACGAAGGCCTGTCTGACTTCGAAACAGAAAAAGTGATGCGAAATCAAATGTGTGAAAGTCGAGGCATTTTCAGGAATCTGTGGTTCCACCACTGGCATAGAACAACGAAAGCTCACCAAATGGTGCTCAACCAATAGATAAGCCGTGACAGCGCGTCCAGTCAAGACCTAGGGCATCCGAGCTAGCCGATTCATTCGTCGAGATTTGCTTTTGATGCCGCTGGGCTGGGGGCAGCGTACGATGTCTGAGCAGAGGTAGGACTTGATTTCTCTGTCAATTCCGTCAGTGCAGTGTTTACTTGAACGTCCTAAATTAAATCTAAGCTGCCCGCTAGCCTCGAGTGGCTCTTGTATTTCGTGCTCACCGCTAGGAATATGTTCAACATTCGATCCATGGGTAATCAAAGCCTACGAGCAAAATTGCACTCTACTTACCACGAATCGCTGCCCCTAGTGATCGTACCTCTCGAGTTCGTTCATCGCTACGTCTCCCAGGACTTGACTAAATGATAGGAGTCCGTGTAGGAATCCCGAGGCGGTTGAGGCGACGACAAACTATCCATACCATAGAGTTCGTTGTGGTTTTTATTAAGTAGCTAAAGTCTGGTTGATAGCTGAAGCGCTGATGGTCGAGAGATCAAAGTTCAATCTAGCAAAAGCTAGCGCTGTGATTTTAATCAAATTTACGCCGCATAAGAAGATTCAGTGAGATAGAAATTTGGAACCGAGGGCCTATCTGACTTCAGAAACAGAAACTTGAAGACACGACGTGAAATTAAATGTGAATTGAGTCATTTCATGAAAATGTAGAACAGCGAAAGCTGGCCATTTAGTTCAATCCAGGTCCCCAATCGACAGAGAATCTGTGACACCGGGAGGAACGGCGAAGACCTAGCAACATATCAAGCTGGCTCACACATTCGTCGTGTTTTGTTGTGTGATACCGCTAGGTAGAGAGAGGGACCGATGCGTGATGGGAATTAGTGCTGCCGATAGCAATAGACCTCAGCTCATTACATTGCTATATAGCTGGGGCATTGGTAGGGTTAAGCATTGGCAGTGGCTTCATCAGTTGGATTGCT
>QLOR01000538.1:0-23251 GCA_003313825.1 Sarcodon aspratus
TCTTTAACGAATCTTCTCCAAGGTTATCTGAAGGGAACAGGTAAAGGAAAGAATCACAAAATATATTGAGGCGCGACTCACTGATTTGAGATCATAAATAACGCTCTCTCCTAGAAGCAGCACCGGCTTGAATTTGAGCAATCCTTCCCCCGCCACAAACAACCGCAGCTCGTATTCGCAATTATATGTCCACAACATTTGACGTAGTGGGCACTCGGATTGTTGATGGAAGTGGAGTGGACGACAGCAAGTAAGTTGGTGACCAAGTACTTGTCGCAATCGAGGTTGTTGTAAGGGCAATGAGAGGACGACTGCTTCACAGCAGTATATCATTGTCAGTCGTTGCTCGTTGCATGTTGGAGTCGCCACCCAGCCATAGCTGTCGTCGTTATTGTCGCAAGTGAAGCACTACTGAGTACATAGTAAGCGGCTGGCGTTGGGAAAGTTTGCTTACACCTACCCCCAAAAGTTTTCAAGGACCCCGAACGAGACCACCACCATCCAAAATTACCAAAAATAGAAATTATACTAAATTAAGAACAGCAAGATTACCACACGGTGAGACCCGAGTCAGAGCTTGAACGATAAATGTAGTACTACATAGTATTGTCACACACTAAAATACACATTGGTTAACTCCTCGGATTCTTACGAGATTGAATCGCAGATGATGTCAGCGTTCTTGACCGCTTCTTTGTCAAATTCGGCGCTACTACCTGGATTGACTCTATCGCATCTTGCAGATCATCAGATCCCACTGGGTATTCGCTATATTCATCTCTCCATTCCTGTGTAATCTGTTCGTCAATGTTCATAAGTCTTTCCTCCTGGCGACTGACGTGCATATCAACTATGAGCGCTGAGCTCCGGAGTGATTCTATCTCGGAGATCAGGACTCGTCCCGCGCCCATCCGAATCCACGACTGCATGCTGAGATACGAGATGATAGATCATGTTGTACTTCCAAATGGCTCGCTTGTCTTTTGTTGTAGAGTTCGGTGGACAGAATGGGCAGTATATTGGGACATTTGTGCATGGTGAGTGGTTCGTCGTCCGGGATGCTGCGGCATACTTCAGTTGTTTGTATTGGTATGGACAGCTTGAATGGATTTTTGGAGCTTTTCTAGTAGCTGACGGAATGACGAGTCGAACAATACATTCATCTCTTCCACAAAATCCACACGGGTCCTGTCCAATCTGCCAGAGTTTTTATTATGTTTGGTTTAGTCTTCACTAATAGCAGAAATACGACATATGACATATAGATTCATTCAGGTCTTCCTCAATGCCTCGGTTGTATCGCAACAGGTGTTCTCCTACATGATGCCTCATTTCGTATAGCTTCTTCATGCTTCCACAGAGGTGGCATAGTATCATTGTGTCTTTCTGGAGTGTTTGGACCATCCGACTAGTTGGCGGGTCCGGGACGACAAATGAGTATTCACCTATGATACAAATTGACTGAGATGAGAAACATTAAGTATATTTTGTTTTGCGTACCGTCACTTCCACGGTATGGTAACAGGCCAGACTTCCCGACATATGGAAGACTTTCCACCGTTATGGCTAGTTCGAGAGGATCGTCAACTTTGATCTCTGACCAGATGAGATCAACATAATCCTCCAGCTGCTGCTGAGGCAGAATCCATGTATATTTGTGATGGAGAGTGGATTCCTTCGAGTCCTCGTCACCCAATATTCGCTCTACCCTGGCATTATTGGTCCTAATAATGTCTGGACCTGCAGGATGAACCAGCCAACTCGGAATCGGTGTATTATACTGACGAAAAGTCGATTTTTGCGCTTCCACCTGTATTTTTGTGCTCCGGAGTTCTGTTATCAGACAGTATCCTGATGAATTTCGGTGACCATACCCAAGAATCACCGAAGGGGTAACTATCCCAGACGTCTCCTGCTTTCCAATCAACTAAGATACCAGGGCAGGTGATTGATGATGGAGTATCCTGGGTCGAAGATATTGGCCGCTTATCCAAATTACTGTCTGATTCTTCTTCCGAAAGCCCATCGTCGCCGTTATGGTAGTCCTCGGAAGTGTATTGAATAAATGCGGTGATCGTTGAATCTGGGCCGTGGAAACCGTGTGTATCTTGATCCGGTCCCAACGACAATTCAGTAAGGGGAATGAAAGTATCCAGTTCGTCGTCGAAGTTCGAGGGCAATGGCAGACTATCGCCATGTAACGGCGAACAATGGGATGACCTTCTAATATCCGATGGCGGGCTTGGATCATTTGATCACGAAGTGTCAGTGAGACGGATGCTGCGAGATTAGAGAAAAGACTTCGCCTAGCCTCAGCAGCTTTCTTCCTATCATTACTGAGTTGCTTCCCTTTGCATGATTTTGATCCTTTATGAACACGAAAAGAGTACTCATTGCCTTTCGCTCCAAGACCCATCCACTGGCCGCAATCCAGACACAGCCGCTCCCTGTGGCCCTCAACGACACGACACTCCTCTGATCCGCTTTCAAGGGGTTGTGGGCTTGTGACGAGTGTTGATTCTACACTTATCAAAGAACTTGAGGGTGTCGGGTCAACAGTGGCGCTCGAAACTCGGAGGATTGCATCAGCTACAGGGGGATCCCAAGGCCGGAAATTGTTAGGTGGTGGCCTGGCTGGAGCTGTGTGGCCGTTTTCATCCTCCCGGGTAGCCATAGAAGCCATACATTGCTCGTGCATTTTGCACGAATATTGAGCAAGATGGCAGATTCGATGGCACAAAGATAAGATGACTTCCGTTTTGGGAAGTCATGGATTAAATCGCTCAAACTAATGCATCGTTTAATACGGCCAATTCTCCATAATTCTCACTAAAATTATACAGTCATGTACGTACATATGGGACACCTCAAGCTCACACCAGAAAAAATTAGGTTTATAATTGCTAAACGCGCTTACAGAACGAAAGTTGAGTGAATCGGTGCTGAAAGTTTAATTCCAGGAGACCAAAACCGTGTCACCGGCATGTTCCATCGCCAGCCACTTGGGCTCATTGGTTTAGTTGTAAACTTTTAGAAACTCCTTGTCCTTGCTGCTGACTCTATCGACGCTCAGCGCTCAGCCTTTCAACTCGGTCTCGCGATCCCACGTTGAAAGATATCCCCAATTCCATGTTATGTCGACTCTGTAAGCATAATGCCGAATACTATCCTGCCATGCAAGGTTGCATGCCACAAACAACGACGACGACGACGACTTATCAATCCTAACGCTCAAACAATCGACTAAATCATTCTAATCGGCCTGTTCACTGCTAAAGCTCGCGCAGGAGCAAACTAGTACGTTAATGAGACCATCTCAGCAGTTGTTCACTTTGTCTCAACGTTAGGCTAGGAGGAGGATATAGACTGAAGTCTTGGAGGTTGGCCTTCCCTTCTGGTTTTACTATAGGTAAAATTGGCCATGGCACGGAGTCGGTCGTTAAGGTCCGCGGCTGATTTGACCAGGTGAATTTCACGTTTGGATAACACGCGGATGTTCGTAGCTCATAGAAAGTCATCAGTCGTAGATCTCGCAGATGCGTCAACACCGGTCCTAATGTCCAAGGCCGCGTGCAGCATGTACGCACAGGTTGACGCCCACACTGGATGACAAATACGAGTTTCTAGTGGCAGGGGAAGAAAGTAATAACAGCAACCTCGCACGTTCCTAGGATCTCACCATGCACTCTTTCTCAGATCCTTTTGGTAAGCCGCATTCGCTTGCAGAAAAACGTGATAATCAGGTGCTAACATGATGCCTCGATACTGTACAGGTTATGACAAAAATGATCTCGTGCGTCTTCATTTATCGTGACCCTACACAAGGATTGATGGCAAGTTTCCAACCCTAGAACTGGATCATTTTACCCACCACATTATTCTTCATCTAGGAGCTGTGGGTCTGCCGCTTCGTAAGCCCCGGTCGCAAATAGTACGTGAACCGCTTTCTCCTAGTCTGTCATCTGCTAAGGGCTTGCTTCTAAGTTTGAGATCTTACTGGTCTTTCCTACTTGTATCCCATAATTAAATGGATATCAAGTGCCACTCAGACCCTTTGTGGATCAATGTGCATCGTGTGACAGAAAAAATGACGGTCCAGATCTCCAGTCATACATATCTGATAGCCCATAGCGAAGGCGCTCAGTCACTCGGAACCGGCGCTGTTCACGGTCATTATCATCTTGATCATACATCTAATGTTTCGCAGGACTGTTGTGATGAATATGCGACAACCTGGTTCTTGTTGTAGAATTGGTGACGAAACCGAATGGGATCACAGGAACTGCACTTCCGAGTCCCCCTCACCCCTCCTCAAATAGACTTGATCGGTGGTACGATGATCCTAAAATCGGCATGGACCGATCATGGGGCATCACGCGTCATTCGTTTTCCACCTTGTTTGTTTTACTTTCTTAATGATCCGTGGTCCTGCATCTCACTCCAGCTCGATGGACAAACCGAAGGTCTTCTCAGTTCAGGAAATCACCGTCCGAGAATGTACTCTTATACTTCACGACGAAGTGCCCTGTTCCGCACATTCCCTGAAAGCTAACGAAAACATAATTGGTTTATCCCTCAACTCTATATCATGAATTCTACTACAGTCTTCCAGGACATCAGGGACCAGAGACATGTTTTGGATGTAAGTTTTCTCTTTGAACCAATGGAATATCTGCTGAAATAATGTCTGCGTAGTATATGTTTTGTATGCATGACTTGCGTCTCGTCATCTCCATATTTTTCTGATACGCTGTGTAGTGTCTGCTACTGCCTTGTTTGTATGTATGTCCCATAAAATTTATCGGTTTGGCCTTACTTTGACTGTAGATATATGATTACATCCTAACGTTACACCACGAAATCAAATTCATCTGGTTCTCACGATGGACTTACACCAAGGTCCTCTTTCTGCTGATCAGATATTTGGCCTTCGTCGATGCACTACTTTACCCTATCCGTAAGTTCTGTTTGTATAAGATTATCCAACTTATTTGATCTGTTTTGTATGTAGAGCAACTATTCGTAGATGTTCCAGTAGAAATGTGCAAAGTGATATTCCCCGTGGAAGCGTGTACGTCCTTCAAATACGAATCATTTGCTTATGTTTATACATGTAAATTAGGGTTTGTGTTATCACAAATGTACCTTTCAGATGGTAAGTGCCGTTATGTATGCGCTCTTCCTATTCAAGAGTTTTACTGTTCGAAGTTATCCTATGTGTCAGGACTTGGGCCGTTTGGCGTAGAAACATGGCAGTCGGGATCGGGCTTGCAATTTTAATGCTTGCGAATCTGGTTGTGCAATGCATCCTATTAAACAGAAATCTACAGTCCATGCAATGTACGTCCAAGGCTGCGTTCCACATCTTTGTTCAATCTCATCGTTTGCACAGTTACACATCCTCCGTTTTCAGGGTTCAGAGGATGTTTTATCACCAAATCTGTCACCGATATGTGGCTAAATTACGTTCCTCTTGCCATAGTTCAATCCAGTGAGTGTTATCTACGTACTCTCCTGTTGCTTCTGACTTACGCTCTTCTAGTCATCTTCCTACTGATGGCGATTAGTGCTTTCAAATCATGTTTGTTCATGCTCAGTTTTTATTGCCATCGTTAGCTAATTATTGATCTCAACTTGCAGATCGGCAAGGCTTGAGCGGTGAACTCTCACACGTCATCCACAAGGACGGTCAGTGCCTGTGTTTCTTCATCAGCCTCTTAGAATACTTAATATCACTTCATAGGCATTTTGTTCTATCTCTATCTTCTTTGTATGTCATTCTAGCCTTGAAAATACCCCTGGTATTCATGGCATCTTGACAGGCTTTACGACTATAAATCTAGTCACCACAGTCGTTGTTTCTGTAAGCCTTTTCTCTTAACACTGGAACTACCCCTTGTTGACCAGACGCGTTTTTTAGTCAGACTTGAAGATGATGCTAACTCCGTTCGTATCAAGCTTTTTCATATGTCTCGATTTTTTAACCAGTCTCACAGACTAGAGAACATACTGTATGCAGTGCTCAGTGTCCGGATTTTCCTCAAAATTCGGCAAGCGAACAGCTTAGGATTGCAGACTGAACTGCACATTGGTTACCATGATTCACGTACATTTGCACTGTCTCTTCTACCCATGCATGAAGAGCACCTTACCATCTGATCTCTATCCTGGATGAAAGGTCGACGCTAGGGATATGGGTCCTCTTGAAGTACCGGAAATCTGGTCGAGGGAAACCTTCAAATGATCCGTAGATAGAAAAAAATATCAGAGCTGAGAACGAGCAGTACTTGATAAGACCTCTTGAATATTGTAGTTCATTTTGTTCCGGTAGCCTCAGACCATAGTGCTGTACTTGACTCGTAACATATTTCAATGAGTATATTCGGGGACGAGGGAACCAACATTAGAAATAACAGAAGACTACACGTCTGATACGAAGTCGAAGTCAATCCTTGTTCTACGTCGGGTTTGTAAGAATTCATAACTATGTCGAATGTTCAAGATAGATTGTAAAGCACTGAGCATTGGGATTAAAAAAGCCTGGGTTCAGCGCACGAATATGATCTCTGAGACTACTGGGACTCAGGCTATGTTTACGCGAGGTAGCGAATTCGTGATGCCAACTGTTAGTGGCGTCACTATTCAATTTATGTTCGAGTCTGAAACAGTATTATTTTTCGCGGTACGTCACCTTGGTTGTTTCTGAGACTTTGTTGATAGAAAAAAAGTGTTGCAGCATACGGCAGGAGATTAGCTGGAATATCCACCCGCTTCAGAAAGAGTCCTATGTAGTTAGTTTTGGGCCGTGGCAACTCCAACTCGGCTGGATCCGTAGTCGATGTGTTAAGCATAGTATTTTTCATGGATTTAGTAGCACGGCGATCATCCGTTTCACTGTGTCGACTTGTTCCACTGTCGTGTAGTGACAATTCAGTTGACAGAACTAAGGACCGAATTACTCAGCTCTTACGATGTCGTCGATATCAAAACCTGAACTTGAGACTCTGTTCATGCCTCGCTTCAGTGATGGCCAAGTTCAAGTTATGATCCACCCTAAGGACTCAGGGAACAATGGCGGACTGACGGTAACGGTGACTGATGCTGCAATTTGCGTAGCACTGTCGGACCGAGTTATCTGACTGCATTTACTGTGACCATCGCAGACGACTGTGGTGATGATGATGAGATTTTGTCCTTGATGATTCCAGAATACGAAGTAGGTTTAGGGCGAATTGACCGGTGTACTGGCACACGATCCATTCAGATTTCAGAAGCATACAAATAACTACAAACAATCCCACCAGTCGGCGTTAGCACATACATACAAATTTTGTTAGTACGTTGATTTCAAGTTGTATATTACAGGAACATCATTGCATTTGACGAGTGGTAAATTTCCTCAAACTGATCTCTCCACAGCGCCATGGACGACGTATCTATAGCTGCGGTATCTTATGAAACATCACGAACTCCATCCCTGAAACCGAAATTTCTACCGTGAGTCGTTCCTTGTCTCAGGCTGTGTGTTATCTATACTTGACAACTTTGCAACGTTCGATTGGATTGAATGATCTTATGGATGGGGATTCACCCAGAGCCCTCTCCAATCGCTACCGACAGGCGATGCACCCCCAAACGCGGAGGCTTGAAGAGCTTTGTCCCCTCTGCTGTTCTGCATACGCTATCTATGATATGAAACAGCGATTCCGTTACTGTTCGACCATAAATCGAACGTCATGGATGCCGGTGAACTAATTCACTACGTGCAGCGCCAGAGACTCCTTTCTGATGTGAGTTTTTCCTCAAAGACGAATACATAGATTCCTTCTAACACGCTGCCCGTACAGTACACCACACCTTTGGTATACATAATCTAACGCATGTGTCGTCAATTCCCCATGATGGATATTTTGCCAAATTTTTGCTATATGGCAGCCTGAGCTCTGCTGCTTCGACGGAGAACAAGTTTTCGGCTGAGAGATTCGACGATGAAGCAGTTGAGACTGTAAACCCAAGCGTGAACCGCAGGCGTATATTTGTCTAATGCTCGTTGTACTTGCATGTACTATGAATGCCGCTGTGTGTGGAGAGTTTTGTTCCTCCAGGATGATGCTCAAAGAACAGACATCCGAGCGCAAAGATTGTTGCGTCTTCGCGGGACAAGTTGACAATGCACGGTATAAACTGCACCCTGTGCAAGACGTGAAATCGCAGTAAGATATAAAAAAATCAGAGATCCGCACTAGAATTGTGATAGCATCTCTGACCGCGATTGGCTGTTGGAGAGACGACTGTGTGTCACTTGAGTTGTGTAAGCTTCTTTTAAAGATCGACGCATTTTCACCGCTCCAATGTTTCCTGAGCTCAACTTGCAGCATTCTATCAGATGTAGACAACCCGCTGTTATTACTTTGTGGAGAGCCATCTTGTTTTACAAATCGTCTGAATAATATAGCATCTCGTAGGTAAATTCGGAAAGGCCCTAATATACAAATAGAAGGCGATACAATATGTAGAAAAACCCCAAATCCATTCCGCAACCAACAGAACAGCAGAAACCGTCATATCAACCTCCAATCCACAACAAAAACTCCTTGCTTCCCCGCCACAGATCGTAGTCCGATCAGTCTCGTCTTCCCGGTTAAGAAATCTATTCTCCTCACACCCTTTCTCCTTTGCATTTCTCTCAACTTGTGATCGGCTATACTGTCGATCCTTCGATAGAACGCAAAGGAAATTAGTGATTGTGTCGTCGGTGATAAGGAAGCCCATTCGCATGGTGTGATTGGAATATGTAGAGTGATGTACAACGTCGATAGCACGTCGTATATCGTGACCGTCGGGATTGAGGGTGTTCCTGACGCTTCTACATGAACCGACCATGGGAGCAGGTCGGATATTAATATGAGAGAGGGAAGTGGTGGATATGTGGCTGGTTGATCCAGCACAGAAGGCTCAAATACAAAAGGCGCCGATTTGACATATTTGGTATGTGGCAGGAAGCCGCCGAGCGACCCATCCGACGACGGGGAGATCTGTGGCAGGGGCATAGCTGGTGACCGGGCTATGTCAATGGACAATGGTGTGGTCTGGTCATCGCAGGCGATGGCTGGGTGCACTCGGATTCCGGGCCGAATCACCCGAGTCGGGTACAGGTCAAAAGTGGTAGACGGAGGGGTAAGAGGGCCGAACGACGGTAGCGACGACTCAGAGAACGTGGAGGAAGGCGTCGGAGGTGTGTTAGGAATAACTGGAGGTGTGAGAGGTGCTAGACACAAGACATCGTTTGTAACTGGGTCTAGAAATCGGAATCGTTTCCCCCTAGGTGTGGCTAGTCAAGTTGGTGATGATGGTTAACGGCAAAGGAGGAGGGAGTACTGCAAGTGAAGGCTCCAGCATTTATATACCCCAGTCACGAAGTTATTGATTGTCACGATAGATCCCTGAAATCCCAGAGTCCTAGAGTCCAGAGTCCAGCAAGGTACACTGTTGCATCTCAGACGCAGCCACGGACAGAGTATATAGTCATTTAGACGGGGAAACCTTGCAGAACTGACTAAATCACCAGAAGGAAAGGAGGAGTGCTAAAAAGTGCCAGAGCCTTCACGGAAGGTACGATAAAGCAGCAAATACGATTTCCTGCCTGACGCACCTTAGCTTCATATGAAAATACTGGCTATTCGATATTGACCGAGAGAATGCACGCGACCAGAGAAAACAGTTGAAAAATCCGATCCTAGTCATATATTAGCTATGTGAAGAAAATAAGTGTTGCGTGGACATACAGAGGCGTGAATCTACGCATGCCTTCCAGCGTCCCTCAAGTTTTCTCCAGAGCGCCTCCGAAAGTTAGATCGCACATAGCATCCTTCTTGTCATATGGCGAGGTGGCATATGGATACCAAGTGGTTTCTCAAGAGGTGATTGCAGGAGGCAGCAATGGACGACGATATGGCAGATCGTGATGGTTTAGAACAAAGAGGATTTGATTACCCTGATATGGCATACACCGCTTCTAAAATCGTCCACGTGGTCAAGCGAGTTCGAGTCATCTACAATTGGCGCAAGAAGATTGAATTTAATCCACGCTACTGTATAATTAGTGTATGCCTGTGTTATGATACGAATAGTGTTCAATATACAAATTGCGCCCACTAATGGCTTTGTAGTGGACAGGCGACGCGATTACTGTGTAGCTTGCTCCGAGACTGAGCGCTCACCACCTAGTCAGGCGTCAGCCGCCTGCCCCGGTGCTCAGCTTGAACTTGAAGCTGTTCTGCATAGCTTTGCACTGCAGGTGATTCTATTTCATGGTACCGAACGAATAATAATGACCCGAACCGACAAACTTGCTTGTCCACGTCTTCAGAGCAACGTACTACTCTACTGTGGTTACTCATGACCTGGGCATGAATTCACTGGCGTGCATCGTGTGACTTTACTGCCTATTGGAGACGGCGCTAGTGCCTGAGCTATACATGGTACGTGGCCGAATCTGCCTTACTCCCACTCATCCTCACTTTTGCTGCAAATGAAGCCAATCCGCAAAGTCCCGAAGTCGGTCTTGGCAAACGATCTGACAAAGAGCCATCCGATGCTATCGCGCCGTCCGCGTCTTCTCTCAGCCAGGTGACAGAGTCAAGTGTGATTACCAGCCCCAAGGACAACTGCGACCCGATAAGCAATCTGTTAAATATTCCGATCGAACAGCTACGATTGTTTCCCCATCCCCTCGCCTCTCGAGCCAGGATCCACAGTCTGGATCTTCTGGTGCCAGCCATCACCCTGGATACTTTGCAGGAGCTTCTCATGTTAACGCTGATCACGGCGTCGTCGTCGACATTGCAGGAGATGTACACATCACATCAGAGAAGCGGGTAGGTTAATAAACATTTGAACAACAAGACCCTTCTAAGTATTCCTTTGACAGAAATATGGTATATTCATACCTCCTAGCCTTACCTGCATCTGGTTTTCTATAATGCAGAGCTCTTGCTTCTTGACAAACTGCCGCATGTTGAGGATGCAGGATATCAGTTTGGCGACCGTGATACATGTCTGGACGGCACCCAGATTGAGGAGTTACGGCGCATCGAACTCTGGGAAGCGGATGATAGGAACAAGCGGGTGAACTGGCTGAACGGTGGTGCGGGTACTAGGAAGTCCACAATCGCCCAAACGTCCGCCGAACGGTCTTCTGCGAACGATCGGCTTGGAGCCAGCTTCTTCTATTCCAGGGAGTTTGACGACAGATCCAATATCAACCTTATATTCCCCACTTTAGCATTCCATCTTCCTTGTCGCTCCACAAAGTTCAAATCCTCTCTCATCCAAATCCTTAACTACACCCCAAACGCCGGCAACGAGTCCTTGGCACTACAGCTCGAAAATCTCTTAGTACGACCCTTGCAGTCGACCAAGTTATCCACCACCACCATTATCATAGACGCTCTAGATGAGTGGAAGGATAAGCAGCCGGCTTCGGCAATCCTTTCGCTGTTGGGTCGACATATTAACGTGATACCTTTTGTCAAATTCTTCATCACCGGGAGGCCTGACATACGGATTCGGACCGGATTCCGTCTTCGACTGTTATGACCGCACACAGAAGTGTTCGTGCTACATGAGGTCTTCCGGGAATCTGTTGATAAAGACATCGGGTTATATATCCGTACTCGTCTATCGGAAATTGTTGCAGAACGGAGTCGTTTTCGTGTAAACGTGGTGTGGCCTACAGATGAGGAGATTGATGCAGTTGTTACCAAATGCTCTGGTGTTTTCATTATTGCGTCAGTCGTCGTCAAATTCGTCATATCCCCTCATCACAACCCTCAAATTCTTGACCGGTTGCGTCTCATCATTGGATCCATCGTGTTGGTATTCAACCCTCTATTATGTGCAAGCCTTGCGGCAATACTGGACATGTCACCAGACGATGTATCGAACACGATCCGTTCTCTGCACTCGGTGCTCATGGTTCCAGCTTCTGATTCAGATCTCTTGAGAGTCTTCCACAAGTCGTTTCCAGACTATCTCACCGACCGGACTCGGTGCACGGATTCGAGGTTCCACATTGACCCTCCCATTTATCATATGGGGCTTGGGACGTGCTGTCTTATCGTGTGGAACAAGTTGCTGAAGAAGAACATATGTGATCTACCTGCATACAACATGAACGAAGACATTGGCGACCTTGTCGAGCGCCGAGGCAGGTGTATTGGCAGCGGGTTGGAGTATGCGTACAAATCATGGGTGAGACATCTTGTGATCGCTTCCAAGGATGGTGTTGACATATGATACGTCGTCAAGTGTTTGGATATATTTTTCAGACGCCATTTATTGCCGTGGTTAGAGGTGTTGAGCGTCATTGGGGATCTTCGTTGTGCAATTTACTCCCTTGGTGACGTGAAGGCATGGTTGACTGCTGTGAGTACATTCGAGTTGTGAATTCTCCAGTTATTTATCATCGAAATGCAGGTCGGGTTGTCTGACACAGAATTCTCAGCTATTGTGAATGACAGCGAGAGATTTGTGTTGCGGTTCTTCGAGGCTATGAAAGCATCTGCGGTTCATGTATACGACTCAGCCTTGACCTGGTGCCCCACGACCTCTCTCGTTCGAACGTTATATCGAAACCATATCCCAACAAACGTGACAATGTTACATTCAATCGACAATTCTTGGGATGCATGCACGAGAGTAATACAAGAAGGACGCGGGGTCGATGATGTTGCATATTCACACAAGGATGATTTGGTTGTAGTTATGGAGGGTCGCTGCATGGAGGTTTTTGAAGTTGTGACAGGACAACATCGACTCGGAGCCACCATGGATGGAGAATGGTTCTTGTCTGCAGCATTCTCAGTTGACGACACGCTCATCGTGGCTGGATGTCATAGTGGTCTAGTTCAAGTTTGGGACATACAAATTCGAACCATCTCGTCATATGAACCAGATGCAATCATGGTTCCGCATGGTGAGAATGCTACCGACCTCACTCTCACCGTGCGAAACCATGATTTTATCTGGTTCATATGACATGATGGTTCTAATTTAGAATATATCCTCCTATGATTGTCAATGTATTCTCAAAGGCCATTCAGGTCATGTGTATGCCATTTGCTAGTCGCCTGCAGGACATGAAGTCATCTCAGGAAAATCCATGACACATGGACAAATGATGTTTTCCAAACGATCCCGACAAGCGCAGTCAAGTCGATTCGATTTCGGCTCTGGGGCGGCTCGTGTACATGACGGAGGGCTCAGCATTTGTGATCTGGGGTGTGGCCGAAGTGTCGTTGTTCAAGTACGGTGGATGTGGAGCAGCGACCTCATCGGATGGTGCAACATTGATTGTATAAAGCTTTGGCACTGCACGAACATTATGCGTACGAGCCAGAACCATGAGGTGGCCAGTCATCACGAATTATTGTTGCGTTGCTTTTTCTGGGGATGGACGGTTGATTGCCTCAGGGTCCGCGGATAGAACTGTGAGGCTGTGGGATGCAAACTCGGGTCTCTACTTGCACACTTTCCGTGGTCACTCCGGTTGCCTTGGATGTATGAAATTCTCGCCACACTCGAGATTTTGCGCACCAGCATCAAACGATCACACCACACGGATCTGGGATGTTCACGCCCTTGCTCTCATTTCGATCCTTGATATAGATTCAGATGACATCGTATTCTCTCCGAACAGCAGTCAATTTCTGTCTGTTCGCTGGGTGTATGCGGAAGATCATGCTCAGGAGTCTATGGACCTCATATTGTGCGACGTAGAGGCAGGCAAATCCCTTGCCCAGATGACAGTGGCCGACGATTCTGCATCCTTTGTATTTGATATCGATGGGACGATCCGAAACGTCTCCACGAAATATGGCTCACTGTGTAGATGGCGAACATCTCCTGCTCCCTCGCCAAATCATGAATCATTCGCTGATGACAATGAAAATGGTCACTCGTCCCTACCAATGGTATTTGTCCCCATTCATGGTGAACAGCAACAACAATTTACACAATCTATATTCCCACCTACAGCGCCACCTCAATACCAATACTCCTGGGATGAGGGATGGATGCAGGATAGGCAGGACAGACGGGTACTTTGGATACCACTTGATCTGAGGGGGCCGAGTGATGGTTATGGAAAAAAAGTCGTTATAGGCTCTTATTCTACAGGAAAGGTTACGATGATACATTTTCTCTGATGATCGTGCTGGACTCTATTTGAGACCGGGGGTGTTTCAAGTTCTATATACAACGTAGTGTACCGTAGATCTAAACATGAAGCGTCTAGATAGATGTGTATTATGGAGTTGAGAGTACGGCCTTATTGAGATATAGTACTGGCGTGCCAATGATGAGATGAGTTCTAATCGTTGAGATTTGATGATTATCTTGGAGGGACGAGCGACAACACGGGCATCTGATTCGGCTGACTGTAAAAAAATATAGTAAAAACAAAGATCATTCCAAGTCTCGGCAGCATAACTCACAGAGTTGACAGATATACAATCACAAAAAGTCGACAATTAAAAATTTATGGAAAATCTGTGTCGAGAACAGTGAACTAGGCTCGCTCTCGAAGACAGCCAACGGCGGAAGACTTATCCGAAGTCGGTTTCCGGTGGTGGAAGCTTTAGCGCCTCCTTGTCTCGCATTGTCGGGTGCTTTCCAAGAGATAAGATTTGGGGTGAAGAACGACAGCCGTCCAATAAACCGCGGCACATCGACGATCGTCCACATGTCTTCTTGTAAGTAATAAAAAATCAGAAACCAATGGAAATTTCCCTACTGTAATGGACTAGATTAGTCGTAACCGACTCGCTGCTGAAGCTTCCCACCTGTAATATCGAGATGTGTCTTCCAATCAGACGAGCGTACGTCATCCAAGTCAGTGATCACAAAGGAATAAAAACACCGTTAGGAATAATCGAACAAGCAATGATACAGCACGAAAGTGACGAAACTGGTGCACATCAATTCCATGATATTTTCGAGTCCTTGGAGATTCATCGCCTTGAATTTGGGGATATGTTAAGGAACTACCGCAAGTCAAAGAAGAAATATAAGACCAAATTAAAATGGGTGAACCAGCACGACATTCACTCACAAATGTAGATCATGAGGCCACGAGGCCTGGGGTTGCACGTATTGGACTTATGGTCGTGTGCCTTCAAGTCCGAAGAACCAAGGAAATACCAATATCTGATCCAGGACCTGGGGGGGAATGTCATCCAGAAATTCGGCATCCACGACGAGCACAACTCTGCGATGGCCCCGATAGATTTGTAACCACAGGCTAACCCGAGCTCAAAGCAAGCCCGTTGACATTCCTCAATATGCTTCCCACCTACTCAACGCACAGTATTTATGTAACCGCAGGATAAAAATTAAAATGAGTATGTGGCTGGATGCACAAATGAATAAATATCGGGAATGCATATGCAGTTGACTATGGACTCACAAATCACGAAATGTGTATAACCGGAGCTTAAGTGGGAGTGGGAGAAAAGCGACGACATAACTGACGGTGGATAACTTGCTCGCGTCCGAAGGTGACTTCAAGTCGCGTCGCGTCTGGTCTCCTCCAACACGTTCACCTACCGCCACCATATATCCCTTCATGCTGAAACCCACTTCGTTCTACTGACACTCGGGATCGCTCATCAGCAATGTCGACTATTTAGCGAATAATCCGTCGCTTGAAACGCCGAGGTACAGGATGAAACTACGGGATGCCTTATATGTCGAACCGTCATGGAACTATCATGTCCACTACGCGGTCGTAGAGGCGAGAGGAGCTTGTGTAAATATCTCTAGACCGTGCATTTCACAACAGAGTTCAAAGTACTCGTACGGATCCCCATTTTTTTCCAAATAATTCCTCAGAACGCTGACGAGACACGAACTGTCTATTACTTTGTACTAGTCTGTCTTCAATTAGTGGAGACAATGGTGAACGCGTCAAAAGAATCGTATGGTATCTATCCTCTCGCTATCCTTGCTAGCGCGGTGTACTTGACACGGACATCACAGAAGCCCGCGTTAGGATTGTTTTCGAGACGGTTTGTAGCTTGAGGATTGTTCCTCAAAAGATGGTGAGATAATTCAGTTCATTCCCTTTTCTAATCCTGACGAAACAGATCGTTTTATGTTTTGTATATTCTATTTAAACTCAAGTGAGGATAGAACTACAACCGCACACCAAGACGTCTTAGCTGATGAATCTTTCTCTAGATGTGAAGGTCCAAGGTCCCAGACTTTCTGCTACAGAGACGAAGAGCAATCTGAAGGGACGTTCGCGATCAGACGGTTACCCGAGGTGTACAGCGCTATACCGAACCCTGTCACATGAGGATGCATTATTACTGCTACACAAACTACAATCGTATCACAAACGGTTGTCTCATTGCCCACAAGATTGGACAGGTGACGATAAGCAAAGGCTAAAACCTCGTCGTGCACCATACGTCTATTAACAAAGTTGACCTGCGGTGCTTGTGACTGCCCTGTTTTAGTCATTCGCGAGATATTGTATACTAGGGTAGGAGCTGGACATCTTGACGGATTGGTGAGCGCAGGACCAGTCGATCCCTTCTATTTTCTTTGACTGAGGTGTCCTGTGGATGTTGTTTAGTTTCGTTCCTGCTCTACCAGTTTTCAGAGTTTGGCTCGGTATGTATCTTGATACAGGTGTTGCAAATCATTTCATTTCTTGTCATTTGGCGCGATGGCTTCAACACGACTGTTGTGCTGGTCCCCAAAGCGCATAGGATAAATCATGCGATTCGGAGCTCTGGGTCTTCTCGTTCATCCCTCGCTAGCACTTGTTCGTATTGTATCACACTGATCGTAGTTGTGCAGATGAATGCCGATAGGCAGAGTGAACGAATGGACTAGAATATCGGTAGAGCCGAGAGGGTTTCATTGAACCTCTTTATTCTTGTGGCTTATTAAGACTGGGTGCATCCCAAAACCTCGGTTTACAGGATCTACTAGTATAGTACTCTGGATTTCCATCGCTTTTTTTTTTTACAAAAGTGGCGTTCATAAGAATTGGATTTTATCTGAGTGAGCGCGCTCATTGAGCATATTCATGAGCATACTCTTATGATATTGATCATAAACATGTTTTGGAGCATAGCTTTCAGAGAAACACTCTAAAAATGCAGTGCCGGAGCACTTCGTAATTTGAATCGATTCATTACAGTAATCAGAGGTCCTGCTGATTCTACGGCGCCTTCAAGCCTCAAGTTTCAAGCTTCATGGGTTGCGACGAATAAAAACGATCTGAATAGACAGACTTACTGGATCACGCCGTCTTCAGAGCAAATTACACGTACTACTAGAAGTACCAGTGCACTTCATGATCGAGTAGTAAGTATTCTCAAAAAAGTATGTACTTCCTCCATTTTTTTGGAGTTGAAGTTTCTGTCCGCCTCGTTCGTGTGACTTTACTGCCTGTTGGAGACGGCGCTGGAATCTAAGGCTACTACTATACATGGTACGTGGCTAAAAGTGAACTTGCCGCGCGCTCTCACTCATCCTCACTTTTGCTGCAAATGAAGCCAATCCGCAAAATCCTGAAGACCAAGTTCGGCCTTGGCAAACGAACTGACAAAGAGCCAGTCGATGATGTTGCTCCGCCCGCGTCTTCTCTCAGCCAGGTGGCAGGTTCAAGTGCGATTGCCAACTCCAAGGACATGCTACGGCGCGATAAGCAATCTGTTGAAGATCCCAAACGAGCAGCTACGGTTGTTTCCATATCCCCTCACCTCTCGAGCCAAGATCCACAGTTTGGATGTTCTGATGCGAATCACCGCCCTGGATATTTCGCAGGAGCGTCTCATTTTAACGCTAATCACGGTGTCTTCATCGACACTGCAAGAGATGTACACATCACAACAGAGAACCGGGTATGTTTCAAGCAGTTTGAACAACAAGACTCTTCTAAATCTTACTTTGCCAGGAATGTGGTATATTCACACCTACCTTCTTTGATTCAGAACTCTTGCTTCTCAGAAACTTGCTACCACATGTCAAGGATGCTGGATATCGGTCTGGCAACCGTGATGCATGCTTGACCGGAACGCGGATCGAAGAATTACAGCGTATCGAACTCTGGGAAGCGGATGATAAGAACAAACGGGTGTACTGGCTGAACGGTGGTGCGGGCACCGGGAAGTCCACAATTGGTCAAACGTTTGCCGAACGGTCTTCTGCGAACGATCGGCTTGGAGCCAGCTTCTTCTGTTCCAGGGACTTTGACGACAGATCTAATATTCACCTTATATTCCCCACGTTAGCATACCATCTTGCCTGTCGCTATGCAGAGTTCAAATCCTCTCTCATCCAAATCCTCAACTCTACCCCCAGACGCCGGCAATGAGTCCTTGGCGCTGCAGCTCAAAAATCTCTTGGTGCGGCCGTTGCAATCGACTGAGTTATCTACCACCATCATCATAGACGCTCTGGATGAATGCAAGGATAAGCAACCGGCTTCAGCAATCCTTTCGCTGTTGGGTCGACATATTGACGACATGCCTTTTGTTAAATTCTTCATCACCGGGAGGCCTGAAATACCTATTTGAACCGGATTCCGCCTTCGACTGTTACGACCGCACACAGAAGTGTTCGTGCTACATGAGGTCGTCCGGGCATCCGTTGACGAAGACATCAAGTTATACATCCGTACTCGTTTATCGGAAATTGTTGCAGAACGGAGTCGTTCTGACGTAAACGTCATATGGCCTACAGATGAGGAGATTGATGCAGTTGTTGCAAAATGCTCTGGTGTTTTCATTGTGGCGTCTGTCATCGTCAAATTCGTCATATCCCCTCATCACACACCTCAAGACCGCCTAAAGATCATCACCAGCACACCGGAGAGTACTGTCCACGAAGGAAGGTCAGGAGTGGATGTGACATATGACCAGATCTTTCTGCAGAGTTTCGAGGACATCAAGATAGACGACACTGAATTCTTTGACCGGTTGCGTCTCATCGTTGGATCCATCGCATTGGTATTCAACCCTATGTCATGTACAAGCCTTGCGGCAATTCTGGACATGTCACCGGACGATGTATCGAGCACGATCCGTTCTCTGCACTCGGTGCTCATGGTTCCAGTTTCTGATTCAGATCTCTTGAGAGTCTTCCACAAGTCGTTTCCAGACTATCTCACCGACCGGACCCGATGCATGGATCCTAGGTTCCACATTGACCCTTCCATCTATCATTTGAAGCTTGGGACGTGCTGTCTTACCGTGATGAACAAGCTGCTGAAGAGGAACCTATGTGATCTACCTGCATACAGCATGAACGAAGACATCGATGACCTTGTCGAGCGCCGAGGCAGGTGTATTGGTAGCTGGTTGGAGTATGCATGCAAATCATGGGCGAGACATCTTGTGATCGGATCCAAGGATGGTGATGCTATAGGACATGTCGTCAAACTATTGGAAATATTTTTCAGACGCCATTTATTGTCATGGTTAGAGGTATTGAGCCTCGTCGGGGATCTTCGTTGTGCAATTTACTCCCTTGGTGACGTGAAGGTCTGGTTAGCTGCTGTGAGTGGATTCGAGTTGTTGGATTCTTTAGTCATTCATCATCAAAATGCAGGTCGGGTTGTATGACACAGAACTCTCAGCTATTGTGAATGATAGCGAGAGGTTTGTGTTACGGTTCTTTGATGCTATCAAAGCATCCGCGGTTCATATATATCACTCGGCCTTGACCTGGTGCCCCAGGACCTCTCTCGTTCGAACGCTTTATCGAAACTATATCCCAACAAATGTGACGTTGTTAAGTTCAATCGAAAACTCGTGGGATGCATGCACAAGAGTAATACAACCAGAAGACGGCTTTTATCGTGTTGTATATTCACATAAGGATGATTTGATTGCAGTTGTGGGGGATTGCTGTATAGAGGTTTTTGAAGTTGTGACAGGACAACGTCGAGTCAGAATAAATGAGGAAGCTTGCGAGTCTGCTGCATTCTCACCTGACGGTACACTCATCGTGATTGGATGCGATAGCGGTATAGTTCAAGTTTTGGACTTACAGACCGGCAGCCTTGTCTGTGCTTTAGAAGGACATACCGAGCAAGTCAGGTCGGTAGCATTCTCACCGTGCGGGACCATGATTGTATCCGGTTCAGAAGACAAGATGGTTCGAATTTGGAATCTATCCTCCTATGATTGTCAATGTATTCTCGACGGCCATTCGGATCATGTGTATGCTGTTTGCTGGTCACCTGCAGGACATGAAGTCATCTCAGGATGTGAAGATGGGTCCGTGTGGGTATGGGATGTTCCTGGGATGAAGTGTTTGAAAACCCTCCCTGGACATTCTAAGGCAGTGGTATGCGTCGCGTATTCGCCGGATTCTTCGTGGATCGCTTCTGGATCAGTAGATGGAACAATAAACATTCACGACACACGGACCAACGATGTTTTCCACACTATCTCGACCAGCGCGATCAAGTCGTTTCGATTTTCGACTCCAGAGCGGCTCATGTACATGACAGATGACTCGACGTTTGTAATCTGGGATGTAACCAAAGAGGCCGAAGTGTTGTCGTTCAAATACGATGGATGGGTAGGAGCGATCTCGTCGGATGGTGCATCTATTGTATCAGGCAGCGACAGATGTATAAAGCTTTGGCACACGAACATTCCGCGTACGAGCCAGAACCATGACATAGCCGGTCACGGCGAACGTGTGTATTGCGTTGCTTTTTCTGGGGATGGACGGTTCATTGCCTCGGGCTCCGAGGATGGAACTGTCAGGCTGTGGGATCCAAATTCGGGTCTCTGCTTGCACACTTTCGAAGGTCACTCCAGTTGGGTTAATTGCGTGACATTCTCGCCAGACTCGAGATTCTGCGCATCATCATCATACGATAAGACCACACGGATCTGGGATGTTCACGCCCTTGCTGCCATTTCAGTCCTCAACATACATTCAAATCACATCACATTCTCTCCAGACAGCTGCCAATTTCTCTCTGTTCGCTGGGTCTATTCAGCAGATGACAGTCCAAGATTTAGACATCTCATATTGTGGGAGGTCGAGGCAGGCAAATCCCTTGCCGAGATGACAGTGGCCGATGGCTTTCCGTTCTTTGTATTTGATATCGATGGGACGATCCGCAGCCTCGGAGCGAGAGATGGCTCGCTAGGTAGATGGCGAATATCCCCTGCTCCTTCGCAAAATCATGAATCATCCATCGAGGACAATGAAAATGGTCACTCGTCACTGCCTATGGTATTTCTCCCCGTTAACGATGAACAACAACTATCTCCACCATCTACACCATCCATATCTCCAGCTACAGCACCCTATCAATACCGATATTCCTGGTGTGAGACATGGATACAGGATAAGCAGGACAGACGGGTACTTTGGATACCACCTGATCTTAGGGGGCCGGGTGATTGTTATGAAGAAAAGGTTGTTATAGGATCTCCTACAGGAAAGGTTATGATCATACATTTCTCAGATAATCATCCCGAACACTCTATTTGAGACCGGAGGTATTTCAAGTTGTATATACTGCATAGTATACCATAGATTTAGACATGATGTATCTAAAACATCATAGAGTTTAGAGTACCGCCTTATTGAGAGATAGTACCGGCGTGCCGATGATGAGATGAGAGCTAAGCGCTAATCGCTGAGCCATTCACCTTGGATAATAATGTTCGACCAAGCTTCATTTAATGAGTGTCAACCATAGGATAGCGCCTATTTGATTTGATGATCATCTCGGAGGGACGAGTACTCAGTAGCACGGGCATCTGATTCGGCCTGACTGTCAAAAACTATAGTGAAATAAAAATAAAGATCATTCCTCGTCTCGGCAGTATAATACACAGAGTCAACAAACATACCATCACGAAAAGCCGACGACCAAAAACCCGCGGGACATTTGTGTCGAAAACAGTGAATTGTGGTGCAAAATGCGGGGTTCAGTAGCAATAACTGGACTCGCTTGAAGGCATCCAACAGCGGAAGAATCATCCGAAGTCGGTTTCCAGTGGTGGCATCGTCAGCGCCTCCTTTATCTCGCATTGTCAAGTGCTTTCCAAGAAATACAATTTGGGGTGAAGACCGAGAACCGTTCAATAAATCGCAGCACGTCGTCCACACGTCTTCCTGTATGTAATAAAAAAATCAAAAAACAAGGAAAAATTCCCTACTGCAATAGGCTGGATTGTCGTAACAGACTCACTGCTGAAGCTTCCCACCGAAAACAACGAAATGTATATCCCCAGATCCGACGAGCATACGTTGTCCAAGTCAGCAATCACAAGAAGAAAGAAAAAACACCGTTCAAGAATAACTGATCGAACAAGCGATGTGATACAGGACGAAACTCGCACACATCAATTGCATGACGTTTCTGAGTCCTTGCTTATTTACGAACTTGGTATTCTGTCAAGCCGCACTGCCGCAATACAACTTAAGAAATGTTATTAATAACGTTGGTGAACAAACATAGCAGTCCAGTCACTTACCAGCAATCAGGAACAGCCTGATTCGAGATCCAAGGGACAAAGAACATCCTGTGCGGAAACCCCGGCGATGGTAGTCCGCCAATATAATAATATGAGTCAATCGTAGTACCCAGTCGCGGTGACGGTGACCGTCAGCCTCGACACATGGCGGCGTCTATTTCTTTCAAGCCAGTAATCTGCACAGACATAAAAGCTCGAAAACCACGTCCGTGTGATTCTTGTTATAAACCACTTGAACCAATTTCTGCCCTTTGTTTCTAGTGTGCATTAATAATGCGGACAACGTTTTGTTTGGAGTTCACAGACGAGCGCTACCATTCATTTGGTCCTTGAGAATCGTCTTCTTTGCAAAATCAAACTTTTTGGAGGCGTACGAGAATGCTAGAATTGTCATGACACTTTGTTATTATCATAAGTAGCATCTCCTGCCACGATTGGCAGTTGGAGACACGAGATTCCGACTATGCGTCATTTGAGTTGTGTAAGCTTCTTTTTGATGATCGGCGCATTTTTACCACTCCCCAATCTTCTTTTCTCGAGCTCAGCTGCAGCTTTCGTATGAGTTGCAAACGATCTACTATTTACATTATGTGGAATTTTGTTATACAGATCGTATGAATAATATAGCAACTGGTAAGTAGATTCGGGAAGGCCCTAACATACAGATAGAACGCGATACAATATTTAAAAGCTCAAAGCCCATTCTCTACAAGCAAAACAACAGA